>QBDW01010587.1:0-22634 GCA_003261595.1 Maconellicoccus hirsutus | reverse complement strand
CATATCTTCTTTCATTACAAAAATAAACATCGAGCCTAGAATGTACCAGTAGACTCATATTATTTTAATTTTTTTAAGCAAAAAATTAAAAGACCCCGAAAGGGAAAAAACATTTTCAAACGAAATCAAGTAAATTAGAAAAAATTAGTAAAAAATAGCTCGAAAGAATCATTTATTTTGCAGCAACGATTTAAATAATCTAGAGGATCTATAAAAATCCCAAAAAATCATAGCGTGGTTGAAACGTGCAAACATTCAAAATCTTCTGCAAAACAACACGAAGAAATTAAGGAATTAATAATTTTTTAGATAATTCGAAACATCTTATACATTGAAAAAGTAATCATATTCATAGCCTTATCAAGCCTTTTCCAAACAAAAAAAATTACGTTTTAGAAGAACCAAGTTTTAATTTACTATTACATCATTTCACCAGTACAACGTTATTAGACAAATATTTCTAACAAATTAATAATTAGATAAGTTGAAAAAAACAATAGAACGAACTTTATAACTACTCTATACATTAAACATGATGTCACGATGTCTTTTTTCTGTCGTTGGATATTTATTTTTCTATTATTCGATACAAAGACCATTCACCGTAATCATGACCTTACCAAGGAAGGCGGTATTAGCTTAGGGGTTATGAAGTACACTATTATAATGGTATCGAAACTTGTTTATGCTGTGCAATGCTTTGTAAACATTCGAAAAAAGAAAGTTTTAAGAAAGTAAATATTTAAAAAATGATTAAAGTTACAGTAGCTCATGTACATTATTATTTATCAATGGGAATGTTTCGTCGTAAGAAATTCACGTGATATATCAATGATTATTTTTCATTTAATTAAGCTCAAATTATTTTTTTTTAATAAAAATTTGGAAAAAAAGTTAAGCCGCTGTGAGATTTTAACAAGAAACTCAAAAATCGCTTAAATTTCCACCTCCAAAAAATGTTCAAAAGACTGAAGAGAGGCAAGGAGAGGAAATTTGTCTCGATCAGTCTTAAACTCATGAAATTATATGCTTTTCAGTAAGATAGGAAATTTCCCTCATTTTCTCATGGGTAAATTGGGTAGAAAGCCCAGAGCATCGTTTTGAGCATGTTTTCACAGGCGACAGTTCTTACCCAATGATTTTTTGTTTTTATGATGACACCTCGCAAAAATATCTTCCATTGGTAATTTATTTGAAGAAAGTTCTAATGTGATCGCTGTGAGGCTGCGGGGGTGGTACCTTTTTCGTGATTGTACTCTGAACGATATACAGAAGAGACTCTTCCGTCGATGCTTTTTTACGACCATGTAAAACCTACATGGTCCGTAGAAAAAAAAACGCCTTTATCGAAGGTATAAACACACAAAAGAAGGTTTATTTAGTTCTTATATAAATTCCAACTCGCTTATGACCTCTGGGAACTATTTTTTTCCAAAGTTTTATCGCCAACACAATGATACCTTCGGCGTAACCGCGATTAACCTTTTTAAAAAGAGACCACAATAACGTAAATTTTTACGATTCGACGATCGAGGCTGGGCCCTAATGTCGAAATAAGATTTATTATTAAAAATAAGAAAAAATCCGTTTAAACCTCCCCATTTAAATTTAACCCTCGATTTGAAATTATCGTAAAAGTAAATTTGCAGCGGCGTCGCAGAGCGTGGAAATGAAGAGAGAAAAAAATGCGCGTAAATAAAATAATAGCGACAATTTTTCATCGGAAGCGGATTCGCCATTTTTACAATGAGTATCTTTCAGAACCACAATTTATGATATTCCAATTTACATGCTGGCTATTATTCGACCTTTGACACTTCCTGAAATTAATGGCTCCAAATAAAGAGGGGTTAGTTTTTATGCAAACCACATTTCGATTATAGGTCAAGTCGATCTTTAGTGTTTCTACGAATGGACAATGGTCATTGCAGCTGGCCTTTGACTCTTTTAGTGCCCCCCTTATTGTTAAATCCGTTCCAATAAAAATTTCGCCTTCGTTCGAACCTTTCATAAAGAAACAATCGTTGGCCCCGATTCCAAAACCGAATATTACTTTCCGTTTCCGAACCATTTAATAGAAGTCGCATCTCGCCGACCGATGACGATTTCTATGTCGCGAATGGACGCGGTGGATGAGTTTAATTGCCTTTTTACTACGAGATTATAAAAAAATTTTATTTTCTACACGAGCCCTTTTGATGGTGTAAATTTTCCAACGTATAAAAATTTTCCGCTGGAGGTTTTATTATTATTTTTAATTTAATCGATCGTTTGTAACGCGCAGATAATGTATTTTACGTTTCACTTCATCTTGATCTGGTTTTCTTCAACTTCCATAAAACTCGCGTTGTGTACCCTCGAAATTTTTCATTCGCGGGTAAAACTATTAGTATGAAATTATTCGTTATTTTTTGGCATCGTTTCGAATTATTCATTGGCTCATTCTAATTGAAAATATTATGATGGAAAAAAGGCTCGAAGCTCTTTACGACCAAAAAACTCAAATTTCGGTCACTTTCGATGGTAAAATCTATCTAGAATCTCAACTGGAAAAAATGACGACAAAGGAAAAGCTTCTTCGTATGTTACGTTAGGAAAACCGAAACATTGAATTTTCAAGGTCAAACAAAGGACAAACGTATTATTTACCATGTCAGAGTCATATTTATGGTACTAAGGTTCGCAAAAAGTATAGAAATATCGAAGTCCGCCAACTCTACAAGTTTGTACACTTTGGGTCATCGAGCACTACTAAAATATCAGATAATGCGGCTGAAAAAAAAGCTAATATTTGAATACTAGATCTATCAAATGCAGACAAACAACTTCCATAGGTTTAAATGTAAAAATTCTCACCCACGTCCATCGTATCATATTGCATTTATCGCGCAAAAAGGGACATAAAATAGGTTGAGTCGCGTGTCCCGCCATTTAAAATAGCCATTGGTCATTTATTTCGAGTTAGTTTTTATCATTCCCTTTTATTTAACGTGTTTACGAAATTTCACAGGGGGTTAAAAATAATAAGGGTCGAAAGGATGGTTTCGCGTGTACACCCTCGCGAATGGTCCATCAACGTACATGGGGGATTGAAATAAGACATTTTCGCATCTCGAAAAATGACTCATTCGGTATCGAATGGTCATTACAAATAGCAAACGCACGTTCTCCTCGCAGTTTTAAAATTAATTACGATCTTTTGAAAAAAGACGGGGAATTTTTACGAATAAAATTACTCAAACGGATGGCAAATATCTTTAATAGGCCGTTTAATCGAATCAGCTCGAAAGGTTTTTGCGATTTTTATTAAAAATCCATCCTTAGAAATAATAATTACAACGGCGTCGATTTTATAAATAAGGATTTATCGTTGGCTGACCATATGCGAACTATACCCATTGTCCGATACTCATCTCACCCTCCGCCAACCACTCCCAGAACATCTAGACGATTTCATCGCGGTCAATAATCCGTTTCGATGTAATCTATAAAAAAAAACAACCACCTTAATAGTCTCCCAGTCGATAAAGAGTGGTTTTTAATGAATCCCGTGCCTTAATAACCTGCCGCTAATAACCTTGGAATTTTTTTCTATCGAAATTCGCGGAAATTTCCTCCTTTGGTGGTTATTTTGTCGATAAAAAAAGCGAAGGAGCGAATAGACCAAATCGGTTGAACTAATCGAGCCGAATAACCGTTTTAATTAAAGTCTCGCGTCGAATAGGCGAAGTGTCCAAGCGGATAGAATTATTGAGTTGATGAGATTTGTTTGCTTGTGCAGAGGTTATATTGATTTAGTCTACGATTTCCTGTCAATTGACTTTTTAACCTTGATTTTTCTAGAATTAATGAATACGTTTTAATTTGAATTTTTTTAAAGCCAGTCCACGTTGAAATTCGATATCGAAGCGTGAAAATTTGAGAGAAAACGAACAATGATTACGATACAGAATTCGATATATTTCGAAAACAGGTGAAACAGGAGCTTAAATTTCAGGAAATTAAATTTTTTAATATTTAAACTCATTTGTTATTCACTAAAACGGAACTTGTCCCCGAACAGAATAATTTGCTCGAAGAAGTACAATTTTTGAGCTTTCGTTGGGCTTTTACGAACATCAAGATATTCCATTATTGATAATTTTTATAACAAAAAATGCTAAATTCGAAATAACAATTAATGATCAACTTTTTAAATGATTTTTTTGAAAGAATTTGAAAACATTGATACCCAAATTGTCTACTTTCAATATTATCATTCCGCGTTATTAAGTAATCGAAAATCAATGCTAAAAGATAATCGATTAAATAAAAATCAATGATTTTTTTAATTCGCATTTCAACTTTTTTTTTAGCAAAATTAGAAAACATCGATCTTAAATTGTCATTATCGATTTTTAATATTATGATTTTACATGATGAAATAATCGATAATTGATGCATATCGATAATCGATTTCATATGTAGAAATTAACAAATACCTGTTTTTTCAAGGTCAAGAAATTTCAAAAAAAAATCGAAAACATATACTACATTGTTAAACATTAATTTTCGATATTGCAATTATATTCGATTAAATAATCGATAATCGATGCATAATGTGTACTGATAATCGATTAAATAAAAATCGATTAACCGATTAAAGTGTTGAAAATTTTTTTAAACAAAATTTCAAAAAGTCCGATTTTTTAATTCTAAAGAAATATCGATTATTTGTCTATCGAATGCATCTTTTGAGATGAAACATTTAAGCGGCGTTTTTATCTCAATTTTATAAATAAATTATTGGAATGAAGTGGTTCGTAAAATAAAAAGGCTTCGATTTTATTAGCAAAATTTCTCGGAAAATCGAAACACAAAAACTATTTGGTGACTTTTGATACCCATCCAAGAACTTTCTTCCGTACCTCATCAAATTTAGCCATCTTAAAATAACGACGATACTATGAAATTCACTTAAAATCATAAGTCGCTTATTCAAATAATATTAGAATTATTTCAAATAATAGTGATTTTTTCTAAGAATCACGATTAGACGGGTAAACAAAAAAAATCACTTTTCATAATCGCTACTCGATACGTGGTTGCTATCTTTAAAAAATATTTATTTATCCTTCGTTCATGCTTTCCAATAAGTAATTACTCGTATACGTCACGTGTACATAGTACACGATGTACTCGACGAAAACCATGTATTTATCATAAACAAACAACCTCGATATAATTAATTCGACAGTTGAACGTATCGATTTGAACGCGTCCGTATAGCAACATCGAGCTACACGAGAAAGGCATCTTCGTATACGAGAGAAAAATGGTGAAAAAAAATAAAAATATTAGCCGTTCCCTCGGCTTTCTTTTTTGTTGGCGTTACATGTACGCCACACACACAGGCACGTTTATAAGGTGAAATTCAATCGATACCGAAAAGGATATATAAAAAGAAAGAAAAAAAAGACCGTAACTGCTGACCATATCACGGCAACAGCACAAATGTGTATGCCTATCTTTCATTTATCGTACACACCAACACGAACGCACCATCAACATATCCACTTGGGATATTTTCCCCCTTTTTTTCCCTTTTATTTTTTCTTTTTTGGATTCGGTCCATGTACCCCCTCGTTACGTCGCCTCTCGCGTAGCCAACTTTCGCTCGTTCTTTTAAGCTGGAAAATTGACAAGTAAAAAATGGGCTCCATCTAGTGTTCTCTCGTATTTTTCGTTCTCCGCGGTGTATGCGTGCGTTTTTAAAAATTTCCTCTCTTCGGGTTAAAAAGAAATGATAAAATATCATTGGTTAGGGTAAAAATGATGCGCACCGAGAAGCTTTTTCTTTCGCACGATATAGCTAAATTTACCAAATTACTTCGAGAAAACCTACTACCTTCTAGTGGCCACCCTCGAGCTGTCTTTCTAATAAATCTCGCCTATTTTCGAACTAGAATTAACCGCTTTCTTTTTCTCCTTATTATAATTCGAGGCAACGTATCTACATATTGTCAAAAAACCTATTGATTTTTTTAAACCACATGTCTTTTCGCGGCTTCAAAGAAACGTGTCGATGTCGCAGTTTCTTCGAAACAAACGGGAACTAGATGACAGTCTAACGACTTTTGAATAATTTTCAATACATTAACGGTATTTTGAAAAAATTTCTAGTTTTGAAAATTCGCCTTTTTTTAAATAAGCGTTTGACGTGACATCGAATTTCCCTAATGTCTTTTTCGTTAAATAGGTAGGTATACTTTTTTTACCTTTTTTTGAAAATTCCTTCCGTTTCTGTATCCATGTGCATAGATGTATGTGACAAGATATGAAAACAATACTGATTTTTTCTCTTTCTAAGAAAGATACGTCGATCAGAGAATTAGGGATTTGATGCGTTTTCATATTTTTTTCAGCCTTTTTCGTCACGTCAACCAGATTATCGATGTAGATAAGGGTTGGAAAAATTCGCCACAAAGTTATTTCGCGTGTAATCCGTAATGGGAATTGCGGGGAGAAAACATCGAATAAATTGAGTTTTTTGTTGGTAAATAATTACGAACATTTTTGGAAGACTAATAAGTAGAAAAAACTTCATATACAATGCATCGAAAAAATCGATAATTTTCGAGTAAAAAAAATATTGAAAATTCGCGAACGCATGCCCGTCGAGTTGATACTGGCCACTGCGTCTAGCGGAAGATGTACACTTACGCGTCCGTTAATTCAAAAAACCACGTGTACGTACAAAAGAAAAAACGATTACGACGCGTAACCGTACATCTTCCACTAGAACGCAGTGGCCGGTACCAGCTCGACGGGCGAGTGCTTGCAATTTGCCAATATTTTTTTACACGAAAATTATTGATTTTTTCGATACATCGTGTACGAAGTTTTATCTTTTTAATAATATTTTAAACACGTTTGATTTTTTGGGAGAATTTCGACGAAGCTTAGTGATTTATTTAAATTTAAAATTGTGAACGCTTTTAAAAACAATTTTAAATTTTCTTAATGACGTAGCAAAACTAAAAAGAAATAAGTGTTGAGGAAAAATTACAAAAAATGGAAAAATATGAAAGAACAAAAGTCTAAAGTAGTACTTTTGAGATACCCTGAACAAATATGCTACTTGAACTTTTTATTTATTCTTTTTTATCAATAAGTACTCGATATGTACACTATTGCGATAACATAAACGACAAATGACGAAAACTTACAATCCTTATGTTCATATTTACAACAAAAGGCTTCACAACCTTTTTCTCTATTTCCTGCGTAGGAAAAGAAAGCAGAAACTGAGAGAAATTTCATTTAAAGAGAACTCAAGACCACCATTGAGATAAAAACAAAATTCCTCGGGGAACTTGAAGTATTCGAACAAATGTGACACCGAAATAAAAAAAAACACACAAAACCATGACCACAAAAAAAGACAATGGTTCTTACGTGCTGCTCAGACGATACCGCCACAACCAGTGGCCATTCATGAACATTCAGAAGCACCAAATCGATTATGGATTCGGAATTAAAACTACATGTTTTTGAAAAATTCTCAAAAGAATACTCGACGGGAGCCAAAACAAAAAAAATTCTTAAGCATTTTTCTGTGAAATGCCTAACAAAGGACTATCATGTGGTTTTTTTAGGTTTACTTTTTTTTCAACATAAAGGCGCCTGTTGTAATTTTATAAAAGGATATTGCCAGAGTAAAATCGATGGTAAAGATTTCTCTCTAGTTTCGGAGATTTATCGTTATATGTGACCGCCTACTACTAGTACCATATTACCTGCGGTCTTTTTTATTTGCCTGTAGAAAAGAGAACCGATAGTGGTGTTACGAAACTGTCTTACTAAATCAAGCTAATTTTTTTTGCTTTGGTAACCATTCACGTATGGAGAATTAGTAACGGCCACGGTCGTGTTTTTAGTTAAAAATTTGTCAATGTGGCGAGTCGATGGTGTTTTTGTAATTTGAGATTTTACTTCGGATTGATTAGTTTATTTTTTTTTTTAATTTTTGCCATATACAGCAACTGAGGCTTGAGGCGATTTTTGGAGGTGTTGTTTAGAGGAGGTGTTTCAAGCCTGTTGCCGAAAAGAAAGACAGTAGGTTTTGAATTTTGATAGGGTCGTCGGAAAGAATTTCTTTTGGATCTTCAGAGGTGAAAAATAGTGACCTTTCTTGGACAATGAAAGAGAAAATGATTGGTAAGATTTTTTTTTCTATAATTTAAGAAGCTTGCAGGAATTTACATCTTAAGAGTCCCTCTCCTCTTTTTTTTTTTTTCATTTTATTTTTTTAATTTCAACTCACACGATTTTTAAAACATCCTATGTAATTCTCAAGTATTTCCGCTTCTCCGTTCGAGTTTAAAAATTAATCTCTCGATCGTTACCATAAAATTCCACTAATAAAACACCAACACTACGAATGGATCAACCATAATGGAATATTTTTTAAAAACACTCAAACTGGTGAAATATTATTCCTAGACCTAAATAAATATGTTTTTTTCATTGAAAATTCCAAATTCGAATTCGGTTCGGTTCTAGTCGACGTGGTCATTGGAATTCACATCGAAGGTTAAACGTGTCAACAAAACGTTCATCCGCGAATCGCCATTCCAAGCTCACCCTTCCGTTTTAACGTCTCACTTTTTTTTATTCATTCATCCGCGAATACGAAAGTGAAAAAGAATGTATAAGTGGGTAAACTTCGTTCAAAAGGTTGAAAAGATAAATCGGTTTCGTAAATAACCGAAAAAGGTTTTAGTACTTTTTCTATCTACAGGGTGTCCGGAATTAGTCGTTAAACATTTTAACCATGAATGGAGGAGGTCAATACAAGACTTTTTTTCCTTTACAATTTTTTTCTAAAACCCATCCCGCCGGAGTTAGCCGCGTTCAAAAGTACGACTTTTTGAAACTTCAATTGCTTACTGCAACACGAATTTTGCATGAAAAGTCGTAAAACTTGAGATTTAACTTTATTTACCACTGCTTAAAAACTTCCTTGAAAAAAAATTGATTTCAATCAAATTGCAATTTCATCAAATTAGACGCGTTGCTAGGTGGCAACGTTGCTTCGTTGGTCGCGCGTAGCATGCATCTCTCGTTCACGTACGCGTTCGTTGAGGTGAACGTATCTGCACTTGATAGTCAACGCGCCAAGTTGCTGCGTTGCCACAATTCCGTTTTTAAAAAAATGCCCGTAACTCCGGCGGGGTGGATTTTTGAAAAAAATGCTAAAGGAAAAAAAGTCTTGTACTGACCTTCTTTATCCATGGTTAAAATGTTTAACGACTAATTCCGGACACCCTGTGTATCAGCGGGTCCACTCAGAGATATAGTAATGTGTTCATTTTGTTGTGAGATGAAAAATTTCGGTCATTTTTAATTTATCAGTGATTCAATTTTAGTTTTAGGATACAAAATTATTAAAACTCGGTAGCTTAATTTGATTGAGAAATACGACTCATTTTTCAGTTATAAATATATTTGAATCACCTAAATCATTGATTAGTACATTTATATGTAACTTCGATTTAGATTATTCAGGGCGAGGGGGAGGGAAAGGGCAATTTTTTTCAATTATGGTGTTGAAAAATCGAAAAAATGGTAAATAAAAGAACCACCACATTGAACCAAGGATTACACTTTTTATCATTTCTAAACGATTTTTAGCATAAAATTTGCTATAAGAAAGGTAAGATTATTATATGTAGTTTTCGTAGCAATACAATAAAATTATGACGAAATTTGAAAAAATACAAAAAAATTGTCAATACAAAAAATGTTTTTTTTCAAATTTCCTACAACTTTTATCCCAAAGATTTTTCTCTCAAATCACCCCAAGTGTAATAAAAACGCCCCAACGGAGTTATTTTGTTTGCAATTCTAACAATGTGGCAAAAATATGGTAAAATTTGAGGAAATACAAAATAATGATTCCTTTAAAAAATGTTTTTTATTCAATTTGTATCAACTTGTTTCAAAATTTTTCTTCTCACGTCGTTCCAAACCTCACAAAAACGCTTCAACATGAGTATTCCGTATAAATTATCCTTTTTCATTCATACTAGAGGTTTTACTCTTAATATCTCGCAATCTTTTGATACGAAATCGATTGCAAATTTTCTCCTGTATAATTTCAATTATCATGGAATTTTCTCCAAAAGGCTGATCTTCTAAAATGACGAAAATTTGAACAGGATCCTTCGAACTTTTTTAAATAGCAAAAACAAAATTAGCCTTGGTATATGTAGATCGTTACGTGTAATTCCGAGAATCTATCCTGTAGCTCGATCTATTGTGACAGGTGTTTTAAAAGTCACCCAAAAGATGGTAAAAAAAAACCATATATCTCGTTAAAGATTTCAAATGCGGACTCATGCTGATAAATGATATCTGTAAATTGATTTTAAAAACCAAATACCAAACCCATAATGTAACTTGCGTTTTTTCTTTATATCTTTGATGATTGTTAGTGAATGCGTCCAAAAGATGACCTTGATGGGATATCCTAATGAGAAGTAACGACGAGGTAGTAAATGAAGTGTCTTCTAAGAGACAAGAAAAAGGCTAATGATTAAAAAATATCGTTAGGAGAAGAATTTAAACGAAAAAACCATCATTTTAATGCGCATGTGCCAAAAAAACTAGGTTGATACGACTGACTAAAAATTTAAACGAATGATTTATTCTCTGAAAAACTGTTACTTCTGCTTTAAGCTCTGCTACCATTCTGTTTAAAATTTTCCCCAAAAATCGGAAAAACTCTAATTCAAGTTCATTTAAAAAAATCATATTCACTTTTCAGCATCCTCCACCCTCCCGCACCCGAAAACCAACCCCTAAAATACGAACCGGAAAACGATACACGAATTGTAATTTGTCCTTAACCATTTGACATTCCTGACCGTGTTAAAAAGGCATTTGTTGAAGCAAAAAAAAAAAATGAATGGTGTGAATTATGACCAACAGCTGAAGATTTTTACAAATATATTCGAAAACGTAGAAAAAACTCGTGTTTTTTTCTCTTCTTCGAAACCATATGCGAACGAAAAGATGTCTTTTCATCGGCTCTACATAACAGGTTGCATTTTTCTGCATCATTTTAACCGAGTTAATGGTTTGTAAAATACACCGCTTTACGAGCGAACTTTTTTACAAAACGTCGACCGAAAAAAAAAGAAGTATTGTTATGAATCTGCGATAATAAAAAACTCACGTATTTGAACATAAATCACGAATATTTTCACAAAGAATATAGATACCTGTTTGTGCTCGAACAAGTACACCTTTAGTTAATAGACGCATTAACAAAATACTCGTCAGCCTCGTATTTTATTGCATTTAACGAGGCTTTTCACATAAACACAGCTCAGTGCACAACTTTCCATTTTTATTGGTCAGTTACACATATACAAAGGTTGAGAAAGAGAAAAAAAACCACCACCGAGTATATCAAGGTTACACCCCCTACCCGCTCTCGTTTACGACTTCCTGTTTCTCGGGCGTCGGAGAAAGGCTGAAGTATATTTTTTGAGAGCATTTTTTAACGACCTTTTCGCGATTACGTTATATTCGACGCAACCTTTACCCATAATGACAAATATAATTAGGAGACAAATGTAAAAGATGGTACGTCTGTTAGGAAAAACGTAAATTACGCGCCTGGTGTTTGAAGTTTTGTAAATAAATGTCGAAAAAATGGCCCGTCTTTTAAACTTCCTGTCAGCGGGGTCTTACAGAGGGCAGAACCCTTGCGACAAACCCATACACGCATTCTTAAAAATAACCGGACATGTCAAGATTTCTGCTGGTAATTTTTACCAAACTAACATCTCTCCGGTCGTATGCGTCGTGTTCGAGATATTTTTGTGTGAAATCCGAAAAAGGTTTTTTTTATACGACATAAATAACACGACCTTAATGGACGAATAATTAAGTAATAATTGATTCATAAAAAGCGTCCAGACATGCGGGTCATGCGAGCCTACGCAGATGTCACCGTCGTAATTACGATCATCTCATTCTATACAAAGCTTGATGACGTCATTGAAAGAGGTGCGTTGTAATTGGTATTTGTGTAGAATCCAAGATTGTACAACGTGGCCATTTAGTTCATTTTTTTTTCATCGTCTAAATCGCTCATTGGTTGAGCTATAATTAGCATATCGTTTTCCTCCTTTCGCTACGCATTGCATTGGCCTTTCCTACCATTTTTTTATGCTGGTACCACCCGTTATTCTCTTTGAAAACGTGTTATTGGATGAAGTGGTTTTTTATACGGTATTGTGTATACGGTGAAGTTTTGTTTTTTTTTCGAGAGGAAATAAGAAAGAATTGGACGTGGTTAGTAGTTGGTAAGGGTACAATAAAGGTTGTGGAAGGCGTTTAAGGTGTCTTGCGATCCATTGTGTTGTACGGTTCGAAATAATAGAATTGGTAGATGAAATCACGAAGTGGTTTTTATTGCAGAGTAGTCAAGGACCTGGGATTTTTTTATTTAAGGCTATACTTCACAGTGAAAACGACCGTAATGATTTGATCGAAGTTCCTCTCATTCGTGCATCTAACGCATCGCACGAAAAGAACGAATTTGGTCAAACTTATGTCCCCCGACTCGCTCCTGTCTAAACTTTACTCCGGTTGTTCTTTGAAAGATTTCCCATAATTTTAGTAGCCATGAAAATTCAATTTACAAATGATCCAAAGCCGCAAACTTGAAAAAAGGATAATTTTTGAATTTGAGGAAAAACCGTTGCTCGAAATGAAATTTTCAAGATGACTAAAGTTATAGAAAAACTTCCAACAAAGACCTTTTATTTGAAATTTTTTTGTAGGAAAGATTTAAGTAAACATTTCACGGGGAGCTGGAACCTCAGAATACCAGGAGAGTTGAAACAAACGTTTAAGATTATATATGCCTACAAAACGATAAACTACTTTAAAATATTTGTTCTTCAAATAATTGTTTCTCCAGCCACCGCAGTTTTCGCTCAAAATGGCCAAAAACAATTTCCAACTCAATTTGGGAATCATTGCATAACTTTCAATGGCGATAGTTGTTTGGAATTAGAATTAAAGAAGTAGTGGAATAGTAAATTCTATTTGAAATGTTTAAAAACGATAAACACATTTTTGATATGTAAATTGTAGTAGCGGGAGGTGGCTCAAAAATTATAAAAATTTTCAAAAAATAGGAGAGAGCCTTCTAGGAGCCCCCCTTTCCCTTTAAACCAAATCTGACTAAGTTATTGTGCACGAAACAATTACTTTGTAATTTTTTTTAACAAAAACAGCAAAAACCGAAAATTTTTTATAATAAAAATTCGATGATGTTGAAACCTCAAAAAATTTGAACTTTACTTTTTTTACCTTCGTATTTGTTCTTGGAAAACTATCTCGTCATATTTATTTTCTTTTTAAGATAATTTAGTCGATAATAGACATTTGTTTTATTTGTTATTGAAAAGAAAATTGTCAACTTTTGTATTTATTTCCAAAAATAACCATTCTCTTCCACGACAAGTAATTGTAAATTGATTTTATCAATTTATTTGTTCGTAAACGAGTACTAACATGAGCAATTTCAAGCATCGAAAAACACCGAATAAGAAAAAAATACGCCATTTTGAAACATAGAAAAAACCACGTCTGCTGTTAAATTTCAAACTTAAGCATGGGCGAATTTCACCGAAGACGTGTTCTCATTTACGTCATTAAAACACTTTTTATCACCTCTCAGCGAAGGATTTTTGGTCGATCGATGTTAAAATAACGAATGTGTAAAAGGCGAGTTTGACTTAAATTAAATGCTAAAGAATATAATCGTTTCGATTTCATGAAATATGCTCAACAGACCGATTGACATTTTTTTCACACTTGGTCGCATCTCGAGATTTTTTTCTCATTATGTCGAACATAGCGGACATTCTCAGCGAGTAAGAAAATACAGTTACCTCAAATGTCTCGTTCGTCATTACGATACAATGTAATTTGGGAACAATGAATTGCTATTGTTTAAATGCTCTTATAAAAAGTAAAAAAAGAAACCTTTGGAAAGTCGTATTTTATGGATCATTGATTTTACGCGAGCTAAGTCTCATTAGCCTTTTACGTGTACTTGGTTTCTGTATTTGGGTAAATTTGCGATTGTTTGAATTTTCGAGAATTACGCGAGCGATAAATTTTTCGTCGTTGACGCGATGGTTTTTTGGTTGCAGATGAAATTCAGCTCGAAAGAAACATATGGAAATTACTAGAAATCACGGGGGTGTTTTCGTGTAAAATGTTCACCTGGCTGTCTCCCTTATGCCACGAGACAATGTTAAACACATTTAACGCATTTATATACACCAGATCAACGTTATATTACGCAAATAAACCTCGAACCAGTTGACATATGTTGAGGATAGGCATAGATGGTATCAAATGGCTATGAATTCGACCACGGTTCTTCAAACGTATCGGCTAATCGATCTAGATTCGTGTAAAAAATAAAATTTCCATAAAAGTAGATAACAACGGGGATGGACTTAATTTAAGAGGATTATTACGCGCCAAAAAATCAAGATTAATTTTTTTTCGGCCTTAATACTCGAAATTCGATAGCACAATGAAGTAGCAATACCAATATTTACTTCATTTGGAGAGAGGGGGCTAAAAATCCCCATAAAAAAGCACCAAGGCCACAGATGAAGCATATTATAATAATGGAAGGAAAATATCCTCTTAGATACTTCGTACAAATCGCGACGTTGGCAAATTTTCCCCCTTCTCCGCCATTTTTTGAATTTCGTTGTAAAAACCATAAAAAGTATCGATATGGCAAAGTTCAATAACTCACGGTTTCCCACCATTTAATAAATTTCTCAACCCCTCGAATTTGCTTCGACACGAAGACGATAAATTAAAGGGAAAAAAATACTTCGCGAAATGCCAAATTTCTAAGAGCTCGTTGAAAAATATCGAATATGATTTCCATTCGTACGTTTCCATTTTTATAAAATACGAACAAAACGTTCGCAGTTTAAGCGATACCGATATTTTCTCCAGTATACCGAAGAGTTTTCCGCATTTTCTTTTTTTTCGCTTTTTTTTTGTTTTTACGCGATTATAAACGGTATAGAAAATAATGGCAAGTAATAATAAATGTGAAGCCGAAAGCAATATTTTATCCAAAGAGGGCCACATCGTACGGCATTGTGATTTAAAGAAATGGGCAATGTTGCGCCTCACACCGCGCGTCGCCTTCGACATCGTCCGGCAAAATGACGAAGGGAAGATTGCCGAAATTGTACTCGTTGTACCCTCGTACGTGTGCGGCTGTGATAAAACATCAACCCTCGCCTCAACCCCTTACCCGAGGTAAGCTTCTATACTAAAAATACCATATGAAAAAACACCCTCGCTTAATACTTCAAAACCAGGGGTTATAAAGTTTTTTGATCGAAAATTTTCCCAGTTTTGAGAGCGAGAAAAAAAATATACCTTCGTAATAAACCAAAAACCTCGTAATTACGGACGAACCCTGATAATAAAAAATAATAATAAAAAAAAGGAAAAATACAAAAAAATTTAACGTCCGCAATACGAGGTTAATAAAAATATACAATTAAATTTTAATCAAATAAAACATCTTTTCATATACCTGATTTTCACTGCCGAGGGTTCGATCGTGTTTAAAAAAAAGGGGGCATTAACCTAAACAGCGGTGTCTTTCAACAACTAGACTTTTTTTATGTTACGAAATCTTTTTAAAATATTTCTTCCGCGTTCGATACGGGGAAAAAACTCAACCCTCTTTTGTTACGACATAAAAAGACCTTCAACCTGCTGCATTTAGAAATACGGAAGAAGAGAACAAACAGGTTATTTTTTTTGCGTGCTGCGCGCGCCCGAGGTTAATAACATTTAACCCTTGTTGAAAACACGATTCACTTTTTTTACTACGCTACGAAGCAAACGAGGGTTTTTTCCTTCTTTTTAAATGTTCAAGGGTATTTATCATGCATGTTATTTTTTTTGCTATCGTAAATAATTTTTTTCTACCACGGAATATAATGAACCAGGAACGAGGAAACAAACTTATTATAATAGATCACAGCAAAAAATTATTTAAAAGATTCATCACTATTGAAAGTAAAATCCTCGTATCAAAGGGTTGAATAAGTTGTAAACGGGATGTTTTTCAATGAAATCGAATCAGTTAATTTTTTGTAATGCGCGTTTTTGTTTAGGAATATAAAACCCGTTAGTTTATGGGAAATGCCGTAACATCGAAAGTCCTTTTGTGAAAAGAAAAAAAAAAGAAAAAAATACGACACATCTCATCTTATATTATCCTCGAAGCAAAATAATACCGAGTTTATTTTCTAAAAACCGAATTATGACAATGAAATTGAATTTTTTGATTACAGCGCACAACAGCGAACATGTATAAAGCACGATGTAGCGAAAAACCTAACGTGGTTAATCTTCTTAAAGGGAAAATGGTAAAAATTAAATTTTCTTTTTCACAAAGACGAGAAAAAAAGCTTTTTCTTTTAGGATCATTTTTAAAAAGAATAAAGAAACTGCATCAACGCCAGAAAAAATAGATATTACTTTCTTGGCATGAGTTATTTTTCGATATTGAACGGCTTTCTTTTAGCTTCGAGTTTCGCCATTCGCATCTCTCTTTTACCGAATAGCTTTTCTCGATAGTCGAAAATAAAAAGAAAGTACATGTTGAAGTCAATCTTACCTTCATTACTCTCTATCAAAATAAAAGAGAAACATAAACATTAATATTATTCAAAAAAAAGCTATGATGTGAGTTATTTACCTCTTTAGAATTCGTTGGATTCATCGTGGTCCTCTTAAGTCATCTACAAAGTATTACAAATCGAATGCTGAAATAGGTACAGCAATAAAACACTTGATTGTAAAGAGGATTGATAGGTACCCAACTTTATGAATTGAACTTTTCCAACCTCGATAAGTATATTAAATGACTATAACATTGTCTAAAAAAACTCAAATGAATGAAAAAACATCAAGTTCCACTATATGTAGATAACTAGATATGCATCGCTCGATGCTGGGAAATGTTCAATTAACACCCTGTTAAAAAAAAACTTATTTCCAAAAATTCGCGAGTGAACGTATACTGATAATGTTCAACACACGAAGATAAATGATTTCAACACGATAGTACTTCAACTGCTTTGGAACATTTTTTTTCAACTTTTTATATTCACAATAAACTTACTTCATACCATTTTGTAAGAATGTTATCAGCGTATTCTTCGCATCGCTATTGTTGTACTGATATGTAGAATTGTAGACTTCGAATTCTCAAATCCACGTGGAAATTCCAACACGAGGAATTACAAAATAAACCGGGTTAGTGAAAGGTTTTTATTTTTTTCGCGAAAAAATCAAAAATAATGAACTACATTGAGTATAAGCCTAAGTACACTATAAAAAATCGTTCAAATTGAAAATTGGAAATTTGAAAGACGCTACCGATTAACTTTTTTGATAATAACTTAATCATCATGGGGATAATGTGGATGCACAATTGTACACCGGAAATTATTCTCTTTCTTACGTAAAAATATTTGGAAAATTGGAAACTATTAGGTTTACTAATGGATTTATTATCTAATATATTTTTCTTATTGCATTTATTCATTTATTCTACAATTTAAAAAAAATATCGTGAACACGTCAACTCGTCAAGGTTTGATAACATTATGACCCAGATTGATTAAATGTTTGAATAATTGTTATTTAAATTTTATTACAGATTAATTTGAAATGAAAAACGGGATTATAAAATATTCGATTTGGAAAGTTTTTTCTTTTGAAGTGAAGACCAATTACAAATATTGATGAACTGCTTATTTTCTTTCCGTAAAAACGAGATATACAAGTAAATTAAATTAAAGCTGGATTAATTGAATGTTGAATGTGAACTTAAATTGTGAAATAAGTACGCAAAAAAATATTTCCGATTTAAATAATTAATAATAATAACGTAACATGTAACTTTTTCATTTTTCATTATTTTTTTTTTAGTTATCTTTTCGTGTTTGAATAAACATGAAAATTTGGGTTTCTGAATGAATGTGGGGTTTAAAAAATATCAATATCTAAATAATTGTTAAAAAGATATTTATTCTTTATTTACATTTTCCTGATTTACATTTCAAATTATGGGATAAAAATAGGAAAAATTTGGAATACGAATATTTCGAGTTATCAAAGTATAATATCCGCAATCATCACAAAAAATTTCGTGAACTTTAGTAATTACACAAAGATATGAAATGTCTAAATCTAACAAATGAGGAATGAAAATGGACGTTGAAAAATTTGAAATTTTATCTGCTCGTGATTTGTTCTGTTCTGATTACAATAGTTTAATTTTGTCTTCGTAATTTAAATTTTAAATACAGATTTTGTATTTGTTAATTAGTCGTTTATGCATAAGTTTATTACATATGAGTTGAACGCTAAGTGAGTATTCAAAATTTAAAGAACATCAGTTTTAGCTTATTTGAAATTTTGAATCTCGTTTACCATAATGGATGTTAAATTATTTCAGCTATAGCTTAAAGTAATATTGTTTTTTATCGGAATGTTTCAGCATTTTTTTATTTCTTTTTCGATCATTGAAGAGCTATCAAACAGCGAAGAGTTTAGATTCATGGTACATGTTCAGTACTTACATGTGTTTCGAATCCATTACTTGAAATCGTCACCAAAAATCTGTTTAATTGGCGTCCAATCGTCGATAAATCAAAGACATGATTCGTAATTGTTGATTTCAAGTGAACATTGTCCTCTAACGTAATCTTAAACAGCTTCAGGTTAGCATGTGATATATGTATTTGTCGTAATTATAATTATCTAACGCTTTCCAGATCATACAAAAGCCACTATTACCTTGTTTCGGTCATATTATGCGAATATTCTGCACAAAAGACGACCATTTTGGGGCTCAGAAAAAATGGCGATTTTGTCAAAGAGTTTTTTCACGTTGTGAATTTCATAATCTACAAACGTTGACAGCATGACGTTCGAAAACCAATCGATCTTTTCTCCCGTAACAAAGGGGTTGAAATAGAACAGTGGTTCTTTGTGAATGCTAAAATTGGACACCGTTTTATATTTGTGTGGGAGTGCGAGATTATGATGCATTTTAATAAAACCTCGACAACCTTCGAGCCAATCTGCTACCAGTTTTAAAAAGGGGTTGAAAAACTACGACCAAGTAACAATGCCGACGTAATCTTCGAATACTCATTACCGTATACTTTTTCGTACTAATTTGTAAACGCGTACTTAAAAATATGCCTTTAAACCACCTATATACGGTCGATTTAAAAAACAAATTGCTTTTGTACGTTCATAACGAGCTGATGATTTCGACATAGTGTATTTTACGTCCAAATCTCGAGCCGCATTCTTGCGTTGTTTTCGTTATCAAGACGGTATTACGTGGTACATTTGAAAAACCAACACCCGCCGGGTTTCATGTTTGAAAATTTCTCGTCGTGAAAAATTGCCCTTGAGAACCACTGTTTTTCATCAGTTCACATGAAGGGTTACGAATGTTTACATGAACTAGCAATTGTTACAGACCGCGGGCAACGATTGGAAAAAACACAATTCGCAAAAACGCAGATGCTACGTGAATTTTTCGGACCTTTTTGTGCGATCTACAATACGATGGAAATATATTCAAAACACCTGACCTTGGCCCGAAAGGGTCGAAATCTTCACCCATACTCTCTATTTCGACATCTTTTTAAAAACCTTAAAACGATCTAATTCTCAAAAAATATAAAAACATTTTCAGGTAAAAATATTGGAAAAAAGAATTGATAGTTTAACAATCGCAGGTAGAATATTTGCAGAAATATTCAAAAAAAGAGGAGTGTCCAGAAAAAATGACAAAATTTCAAATACAGCCGCACATTACTCAATACATTTGGTAAATCGGTTTTCCATTTCTAATTGATTTCTTTGTCTTTTTGCAGAGTAAATCCTCGAATTCCGGTTGTCAATGGTAATCGTTCGTAATTACGATATGTTTTAATTCTCCAAAAACATTACTACCAGGATTTCAAATAGCTTGGAGCTGCATAATGGGTTGAAATGCTTTGTATACGTTAATGGTTCGGGATATTCGTGAATAATTTCTAAAAAGAGCTACTGTTCGATTAGAAAAATAGGTAATTATGGTTTAACCTTCGTAACTACATTGTAACCGGGTTTCGGCGTATTTTGATACTTTTAAAAACCTCGATTTTCTCTTTGAAATGGAATGCTAAATGAAGCCCTTCTAATTAGATAGAATGAACCATAACTCGTGGTCGTAATAATCCGCCATAAAGTCCTAACATCGTGCGTACCGTCGGTAAAACTGTACTTGTGCAAAGCAATCAAACGTCACGAGTTCGTATGCCTTTCGTTTTTCTTCGATCTCATGAAATATCTTCGTTTTGAAAATGCGTCTGAGAAAAGCGTAATGGAGCTTTACGGTTTTTTTTTCAATTCATCGTAGACTCGTGTTTGAGATTTTATCGACGAATAGGAACAGCGTGATTGTGAGATATTCTCTTCGAAGATGGTAAAAATTCAATTCATTTTTGGAATATTTACTTTTTTTTAAAGATTCAATTCAAAGACAGCGTACACGTAACCATCTACCCCTCCCCCTCTCTTTTTTTATACAGGATGTTCCAGGGTAGAAGAAAGGCCTTCCAACCAGAAACCATGCAACATAAACTGAGTTTATGTACGCATGCTTGCCTAACCTCTGAGCCGTAGGGGCAGCGGTATACTCTTTCAAAAATTTTTTTTTCAATTTTGCTCACCGATTTTAAATAATTATACCTCAATTACTAAAATAGATAGAAATAAGGACGGTCTTCTCTCTTCCAAAAACACTCATCAGAGTGACTGGTCATAAGTGAAGTTTTTCGTCAATTCGTAATTTTTTTAAAAATACGTATCTTCTCATGTGTTTCTAGAGTGGAGAAGACAGTCTTTATTTCTTTCTATTTTATCAATTGAGGTATAATCATTCAAAATCGGTGAGCAAAATTAAAAAAAAAAATATTTAAGAGTATACCGCTGTCCCTGCGGCTTGGAGGTTAGGCAAACATACATACACAGACTCAGTTTATGTTGCATAGTTTCTAGGTTGAAGGCCTTTAATTCTACCATGTACCATGGAACACCATGTACATCACAAGTGAAAATCATTCGCCATCTTTAGTTTCATGAAACGCCATCAAATTATGTGGATGATTCTAGAATTTGTTATTTGACAAGGAATTCGGAGTACATTAATTTAATATTGCAATATTTTTAATTTAGGATTGAACCCATGTGAATTATTCGCAAAGAACTGATGGAGGGAAGAGGTTGACCAATTTATGCAAAGATGCGCATCTCATTTTTTTGGAACTTTATGTTATTTTTGTATTAATTCTTGGCAATATTTATTAAAAAATTCGGGTTTGGTCTCTTTTTGCGCTAATCTTACCGGGCTACTCAAAAGAAATATCGTTTTAGTTTTCTTCCTTTTTTTAATAAAATGTAAAAACGCGCTATCTGTGAGCAAACTAGTGAGCTACAAATTTTCTTTTTTTCGTAGTACTAAATACGTAAAATATAACATTATTTTGTATTTTGATTGTTTTTACAATAATGTGAAACGAACCTTGAAAATTGATTCCCATCTTCTTAAATTGATTCTAACTTCCTCCTATTCTTAGATTTTCAATTATGAGGAATTTCGTAGCGCCCTGAGTGACACTTCCGCCGTTTAAAAAAAAATCGCGTACTTTTAAAGTTTTATCTGCATTTGGTCATATTTGCATATTGAATTTAATTTTAACGACTCCAAAAATTGATGTAAAAATAACTAAATTTCACGATATTTTTAAAATTGAAGTTATTTCTGCTACCGAAACATCTGAAAATCGAATCTCTTATCGTCTAAATCTCCTTTGCTGATTTCCCATTGTCTTCTTGCCGAACAACCCCATCACTCCATAAATATTTTTTGCATGAGACCCTCGTTATAAAAGTACGATTAAGGAATTGACAAATACCAACAGGCCACCGACCAACGTAATCAAGATAGAAGTAGTCGTTGAGCTTTTTACACATCGATGAGCTTGATTCGCGAAGGGGAACTCGAAAATATGCGCTCTTTTCTCATGTCTAAAGACAATTTCACTCTTGGGTATGATTATGGTCGCCGTTCGCGGAATTGTGGCAATAAAGGAGTTCGATTTCGGGGTTTCCTCGAGATTGCTCGTGAAAGGGAGATTTTTTAGTAAGGACATGTCAAAGATGAGCAAGAAAGTGAAAAAAGTTCCGGAAACAACCTAAATGCACCCTTCTTTGATCCCGTTTCGATACGAAATTACCAACGATTCCTTGTTTACTGCGAATATGTATTTTATGCATCGAGGTGTTTTGCAAGTATCGTACGAGGCATTTGAAGAGGCTCATGAAAGAAGTATATTGCAATACGCGGTGCTTTTAAGTATATTTCATTATGAAGGTAAACATTTTTTTAACAATAGAATAAGAATTACAATGGTGAACCTTTATGAAGGTAATAA
>QBDW01010586.1:0-24027 GCA_003261595.1 Maconellicoccus hirsutus | reverse complement strand
TATAACACTGAACATAAACCATCTTCGCGTTCTAATGACGAATGGGCGTTATTAGAAAAATTTCAGTGTGGCAAATTTTTCATAATAATTTGGACTAGAAAGCTTATCAAAGGCGCCGTGCATAAATACCTATATCGCTATGGCAAATATTACAATCGCTCAGCTGATTTCCCAGGGAAACAATATTGAAATTATCAATCATACCTGTGAGCGTAGAAAGCCGCGTGGTTTTCATTCCTCTCATTTTATTATTTAGGTAATTTGTTCGTTATAAAATAGCCATAAATCTGTCGCTAGCTGACAGACTATTAAAACAGTACACGGGTGGTCTACCAACCACCTTGTCTTTACAGTGATACGACCGGGTAATTAATACATTGTAAAAATACGCCAGTTACCATCTAACATTGTCGTTTGCTCGATCATGGTATTAAAATTTTTTCTAAACATATTCAAAACGACGTGCAACAACGATCAGACGCTTATTAGTGCTAATTCACTTGCTAAACTCGTCTTTCATCGGTGTAATAAAAATATGGTACACGTGCCTTCCACCGTGTCCAGTTCTCGAAGCCGGAAAAATCCCCCGAATATGTATATTTTTATCGTCTTGGAATATTTTAACGGATTTAGTTACCATAATGCATCGACAAACTGTCGTGCTTAACAAAACAACCCAAGTGGTAACTTCAAGGCGTCTTTAGTTCGTTTTTCAAACGTAATTTGGTCGTTTCTACTTTGATTTATTCGTTATAGTGATTTTTTACGGTTTTAAAATAATTCGGGTAATTTCTGGTAGATTCGGTAAAAATCGGCAATTTTCGGTTGATTACGATTGTAATCGGGTGATTTCGGTTTATATCGTTGAATTATTTGAAAATTATATTTTTGCGCATTTTATGCTCGATTTTTCAAGGAAAATGAGAGAGAGCATCTAAAAACCCTCTGAGAAGCACTTTTCAGCGCTATTTTTCAGTGATGGAAGAACGCTTAAAAAACGTTCTCGTTCGCGAACGTTCTCAGCTTTGAGAACGAAGGTCGTTCTTGTTCTGGAACCAAACAATAAGAGACCACTGTTCTCGTTCTCAGTTTGTTCGTTCCCAAAGAACTTGGATCGTTCTCGTTCTTCGTTCTTTGTTCACAAAAATACAAAGTTTTCGTTCGTTCTCACATCGTTCTTCGTTCTTTATTTTTTTATTTTTTTTTGAAAAATTGATATGAAATCATCGCCAACTCACGAAAGGTGCATGCAAGGGATTCCCAGAGCGCAATATTCATACCTCAACTTATTACTGTTTAAAATTCTCGCAATGTCTGGCTTTTTTGCCTTTTTCCAAAAAATTAAATTCTCAGGTTTGAAATTATTTTCAAAGTTGATGAGTGATTCCTGTAGGAAATTTTACGTAAAATTCAATGCATTAACCCACAGGTTTCTATCTCAAAAAATGACCGAGATATATGATTTTGAAGTTTAGATTTACTATTTTTAATTGAGAAATCGAAGAAAATTCAAAGAACGAAGAACGTTGAGAAAAACTTTCTCGTTTTTCGTTCTTCAAAAAATCATTTTTGAAGTTCTCGTTCGTTCTCCGTTCCTCGTTCTTTTGCATTTCAAGTCCCTCGTTCTAGTTCGTTTCCAAAAAATTTTTTTTTCGAGTTTTCGTTCCACGTTTTTAAAAAAAATATCGGTAATTTTCGTTTTTTTTTAGGTTTTTCGTTCTCGTTCTTGTTCGTTCTTCCATCACTGCCATTTTTAGGGCTAAATCGAAAGATGATTTTTTTCCCTGTGGAAACATTTTTAACATGTTTAGGAAGTCAATAAAGACAAAAAACTTCATGTACGATGAACCGAAAAAATCGATAGTTTTCGCGTAAAAAAATATTGAAACGTGAACGTACGCCCGTCAAGTTGATACCGGCCACCGCGTTGTAGCGGGAGATGTACGGCACGCGTCGCGACAACGTTGGCTGAAAGAAACGTGCGTTCGTGCAAAAAAAAAGAGATTTCCGAAATAAATAATTTTCCGATATTTCGATTCATTTGATTGCGATGTTTTTCAATATTTTCATTTTGATTTTCTGATTTCGATGTCTCAATGCGGATATTTCTACTTTGATGTTTTAATTTTGAAATTGATATATTTTTTTTTTGTTTATTTTATGCTTAACGTCACAGGGTTTTAATATAACATAAAGTGACTTAAAATATTTTTTTTTTAATTGAAAATTATTATTTAAAAATTAAGTTAGATTGTCAAAGTTAATGTTATATAGTGTGTCGCATAAGTCCCGCACGTTACCTTTTATTTTTGTTTGGGGATGATAGCGAAAAAAATCCACCTGTTCTATACTTCTCCTGTGAGGCGCATTCTACGAGGGGGTTAAAAATTTGTGGACTTCATACAGGGTGTCCCACAGACCACAAAACGTGTTTTTTCTCGGGAAATTTAAATGGAAAGAGTAAGTTATTATGTTGGAATAAAACACTATGCCCCAGTGTGGTGATGATGAAAAAAAAAATTTTGCAACCGGTTCAGTGGTTCTCAACTATGATTAGAAGAAATTTGTATCTTGGATGTTATTGCAACTTTGCTTTCGAGCATTACCTGTGAAATATCAAACCGATTACAAAAATGAATAGGATAAAAAATTAATATTTTTTGATGCTCTACAACTTTTGTTTGAAACTTTTTTCTCTATCTCTTATTTGCTGCGGTCATCGGTTTTCCATGACTACACTTTTTCATCACAATTCTGACAAGAATATCGGCTGCCGGCAGCGAAATATCGAACCGGTTGCAAAAATGATTCTACAAAATTGAACCATTTTTGACGCTCTACAACTTTTGTTTAAAAAATTTTTTCATATCTCTTTTTTCCCAGGAGTTACATATTAATAACCGCTTGAGAACCGCTGAACCGGTTGCCAAAATTTTTTTTTCATCATCACCACACTGGGGCGTAGTGTTTGATTCCAACATAATAACACACTCTTTCCATTTAAATTCCTCGAGAAAAAACACGTTTTGTGCTCTGTGGGACACCCTGTATGTAGTCCAAAAATTTTTAACCCCCTCGTAGAATGCGCCTCACAGGAGAAGTATAAAACCGGTGGATTTTTTTCGCTATCACTCCCCAATCAAAAATAAAAGATACCGTGCGGGACCTCTGCAACACACTGTATATAAAATTAATAAGATTGGTGTGAAAATTATTTGAAAAAAGATCGTCACTATTGTCGATATTGAAAAAATTTCGCCAAAAGGTGAATTTAGGACAAACAAAAATAATGTGATTGACGGTCATAAAACAATTACAAGTGGGACATATACAGGGCGATTTTGATTAGATAATAGATATTCGTGACGATTGAATTTTTTTTTTAAGTCTTTACAACTCAATGAGTATTTATGAAATTTCACCTCAATCGAACAACTTTTCAGGCAACAATTATGTCTAATTCTTCATACAATAATGGGTCTAAAATTCTCCCAACCATCTTCGATTACCCCTCATTTGATTACCAAACTACGCCGAGTACTTGAAACTCGTAAATTTCATTTATCTCGACTGGCAAATCTCGTATAAATTCCAAATCCAAGCTCACCTAACTCAACCCAATAACACTTATGACTCCGTATTTCGTAACCATAAACTCGAAAAATAACCTCATCGCGCCAAAACGAAACCACCACGTTGGCCAATCAAATCCACGCAATTTCGCCTAACACCTCGCACATCCAAAAACCCGACACACCCACCGAAAACGTACAAAAATAGACCAATTAAAACCCCCCAATTATAGCAATCCACTCCCACACCATCGATCAGCGCAACCACCAGATGCATTGTGAATTATGATAGGATTATTTTAATTGTCCGTAATAGATCGTTATCACGTCTAAACATGGAGGAACGTTTTGTAAATGTTTCACACTCGATATAGGCGTACCGATAAATCATTTATCATAAATTTCACTTTTACTCATTACGGCGCGTAGTCGCGTAGTCCGGGAAAAAGGGGCCATCGCGTATACGCACGATTTCCCAAACGCTGCGCGAAACACATACGTCGATTCATCGACGTAGTAGGTCTGAGGATACGGCTGGAGTTCGTCACACGTAGCACGGAATACGGACGAGTGGACAAAATAAAACGTTAACAAACGCTCAACGAGAGTAAGAATTTCATTATCTGTAACGATGATGGTAAAGTACAACAAGCATTTAGCGTGTTTATCTAGCTTTCAAATCGCTCCCCGTTAATTAAACTCGTTTCCAGACCTTATCGAATTTTCAATATCAAGATAATCGTTGCTTTTTTCCACTCTTTTAACCAACACATAGTAAGCTTAGCATTCGAGTCGAAATGTGGAAGGAAAAAAAAACCTACCTAAGAAATAAAGAGACAAACAAAACGTGTGTTGATAAAAAGCGTGTAATAAGCGGCCACATAGCCAACGACTTCATTAACATGCAGTGCCTACTTGTAGGAAAATTTTAATTTAAAAAAAAGAACCAGAACACCAATGCGCGTTTCATATCCACACTTTTATCGCCAACATTCATCAGACTGCGGGCGTATTTTACGCGTCGCGCGTACCGTCTCATATGAAATACGTATCTTTTTTCTTTAAATTGAAAAATCTACTGATGCCTTGGATGATATGTAACAATGAAGTACGCTTTTTGACGTTTCGCCGACCGTCCAGTTATGTAATGGTTTATCTTTCGTTTCGCTAAGTTGTTTTGGGTGTTGTGGCCAAAAATAAATGCCTACGGGATGAAGTCTGCTCGTGAAAGTAGATTTTGTGCAACGAAAGTAGAGTGAGATATGGTTTTATTGAAATACCCAACATTTGTGTAACATTCTCCTACTGGGAGCGAGAGGGAGGGGTGGAATTGCCAGTGGAGTAGCGATTAGTGACGATCTTTCATTCATCGAAGCATTTTTCTCTTAATAGACAAATCAAATAATCGAAATTTAACAATATCGAAATACAAAAATCGATATAATTATTATCAAAATCAAATTATCGAAATCGAAACATCGATATTGAAATACCCAAATAGAAATACTAAATATTGAAACCGACGCACAAAAATCGACTCGTCAAAATCGATAGATTAAAATCGAAATACAAAAGTCGATTTATTGAAATCAAATCATCGAAATCGCACAAGTGGAAATATCGAAACTAAAGCACAAAAATCGACTAGTCAAAATCCGACTAGTCAAAATCGATAGATCGAAATCGAAATGCAAAAATCGATACACCGAAATCGAATCATCGATATCGAAATACTAAAATGGAAACATCAAATATCGAAACCGAAGCACAAAAATCGATTTGTCGAAATCAACAAATCAAAACCGAAATACAAGAGTTAATATATTGAAATCAAATCAGTGTAATCGAAACATCGATTTTAAATATCGAAACGGAGATACAAATATCCAAATTAAAGCACAAAAATTAACATGTCAAAATCGATAGATCGAAATCGAAATACAAAAGTCGATACATTGAAATCAAATTATCGAAATCGAAATGCTGAAATGAAAATATCGAAATCGAAGCACAAAAAATGAAGTGTCAAAATCGATAGATCAAAATCGAAATACAAAAGTCGATATATTGAAATAAAATCATCGAAATCGAAACATCGAAACTGAAATCAAATTATCGAAATCGAAATGCTAAAATAAAAATATCGAAATCGAAGCGTAAAAAATAACTTGTCAAAATCGATAGATCAAAATCGAAAGACAAAAGTCGATATATTGAAATAAAATCATCGAAATCGAAACATCGAAACTGATATCAAATTATCGAAATCGAAATGCAAAAATCGATAGATTTAAATCGAAATACCAAGTCGATTTATTGAAATTAAATTATCGAAATCGAAATGCTGAAATGAAAATATCGAAATCGAAGCACAAAAAATGAAGTGTCAAAATCGATAGATCAAAATCGAAATACAAAAGTCGATATATTGAAATAAAATCATCGAAATCGAAACATCGAAACTGAAATCAAATTATCGAAATCGAAATGCTAAAATAAAAATATCGAAATCGAAGCGTAAAAAATAACTTGTCAAAATCGATAGATCAAAATCGAAAGACAAAAGTCGATATATTGAAATGAAATCATCGAAATCGAAACTTCGAAACTGATATCAAATTACCGAAATCGAAATGCTAAAATAAAAATATCAAAACCGAAGCACAAAATAGACTCGTCAAAATCGATAAATCGAAATCAAAATGCTAAAGTCGATATATTGAAATAAAATTATCGAAATCGAAACATCGAAACTGAAATCAAATTATCGAAGTCGAAGTATCGAAATGGAAATATCGAAATCACATCAAAATGGAAGTATTGAGAATTTGAGATCAACATGCAATAATCGAAATACCAAAATCGAGATATCGAAATCGAAACATCAGTATCATTATTTAATTCAATAATTGTAAAAATTTTCTGATCCATCTTGACCTTCAACTCCCAAACTGAATGCAACAATTTTATAAATTTTGACTAAGGATCATTTAATCAGAAAAAGAAAGCGGAATACATATAGTTCACTAAAACGACGAAAGAAATGGAATTTTGATTAAAAACCCCATTTCCATTGACGAGCTCATGTCCACGGATTTCAGTCAGTGCAATTTTTGTCTTATTTTGAAAGAAATTAAATGGTATTGCTATGACGTCACTAATTCTTAACTCAGTTTTAGTTCAATTTTCATTCTAAAGAATTGAGTAGTGATATTTTCAGTTCCTTAGCAATAACCTCTAATCCATCAACAATAACATGAACAAGTTTCCTACTAAAGTATCCTCGAATCCCCCCTCCCCTCCACTATGTCCTACGTACATGCGATTTCACCGCTTTCAAACTACCAAAAGCAACGCGATTGAAAAAAAAATTCTAAATTTAAATTTGAATCATAGCGAATACTTACGAAAGTACTTGATTCGTGCTCACAATAATCGGTTGCTGACTATTTTCCATATTGTCTTTCACTTGAAGAACGCAGTGAATCCATATCCAGTTGCCACATCTCTTTTGCATTCTAATTAAAAGTATACACGATCTGTCTTGTTCCGATTGCGTTACTGGAATATAATAAGAAACATCGGTAATAAAACCTTGTTTTTAATGAAAAGATAGAACGTTTTCATTCTATATAGGACGCGCGAGATGGCATTAAAATTATTAATCTGCGAAAACCCACCGCCGCAGCGATTTTTTACCATCTGTAGTCTCATCGTGCTTTCCAGGCAGAAGAATCGTATAGCTGGTATGAAAATTATGTCGTTTTTTATAAAACGTTACATATACAAATGCGAAGGCGTTAAACTCGCGCGTACTCATATAATCAACGCTGTCGTAAATGATTTCTACGCAATAGATCTGATTTACGATTAAACGCGGACATACAAATTTATATAATTTCCTCCTCGCGTCAACATACCGAGTATCCTGGTAAATCACCGAACTTTACGATCTCCTGTAGAAGACTTCAGTAACTCGTCATTTCAAATACCCCATAATTCGGCACTGTGTACGATCGATTTGTCAAAAAAAAATAACGATATCGAGATAGCAATTAATATACAATGTAAATAGCCCGCGTTGATGCAGCATCCTAATTGCAACATAGTACGAGTAATGAACGGGTTGTAAATATCGAAAACCTCTAACATTTGCGGTGGTCTCCCATAAAGCTTCGATTTCGCCAAGATTAAGTTATCCGTCGTGAGCGCCTTTATACACCATTACACCAAGATTAATATAGGTTTTAGCGCGAACACTCTTCGCCCATCGAGATCTACTCGCTTTTGCGCAATGTACCGAGAAAATATAGATAATATTTTATCCGTCGAACAATTAAGGTATCGGGTCTTGGCGTTCGGCAACCTAAGAGATATGGCCTCTATAGAGTTCTTTTTCAGATCATTACCGATGCGAGGATGCGACCCTAGAGCGATGATACGCGGTTCGGCGATTAGATTGGTATCTTTTATCGTATCTCGTTATGATCATTTGCGCGGTGTGGGTTTTTTCTTATGGGTTTGTGTCGTTTGATGGTGTTTTCATCAAAGAACAAGTATGGTTGGATGATGAACCAAAACTGGGGCAAGAATTTGGAATACAAATAAGCCAGTTTTTCTTTTCGACGTTAGAAAAAAAAGTGCGTTCAAAAACTGTACAATTCGCGTCTAGACGACCACTTTCAAAGTTCACACCAAAAAAACGAATTTCAATAAAAGATCGTGGTTATTTTATTTCAATTTTATCAATACGATTTCGATGTTTCGATTATGTTACAAATAAAATGTTCAATTTAGATAATTCACATCCTGATTTCGATCCTGATGTTTCTTTTTTGATTTCGATAATTTTTTATATTTCAGCGTATCTTTTAGTGGAATCATGATATTTTGATGATTTTATTCGATACTCTGATTTTGATATTTCAATTTCGATGTTTGATTTTGATATTTCAATTTTGATATTTTAATTTCGATACTAGATTTTGATATTGCAATTTCAATATTCGATTTTGACAATTTAATTTTGACATTTGATATTCGATTTTGATACTGCAATTTTGATGCTCGATTTCGGTATTTTAATTTCAATATTCGATTTTGATATGTATTTTGAATTTGATATTTCAACATCAATATTCGATCTTGACATTTCAGTTTTGATATTTGATTCTGATATTGCAATTTTGATATTTTTATTTTGATATCGCAATTTTGATGTTTGATTTCGATATTTCAATTTCAATATTTGATTTTGATATTTTAATTTCAATATTCGATTCTGATGTTTTGAATTTGATATTGCAATTTCGATATTCGATTTTGATATTTCAAGTTTAATATTTTAATTTCGTTATTTGATTTTGATACCTCAATTTTGATATTTTAATTTTGATGTTCGATTTTAATACAGCAATTTCAATATTCGATATTGATATTTCAATTTTAATATTTTACTTTCGATATTTGATTTCGATATTGCAATTTCAATATTCGATTTTGATATTTCAATTTTGATATTCGATATTGATATTTCAATTTTAATATTTTACTTTTGATATTTGATTTCGATATTGCAATTTCGATATTCGATTTTGATATTTCAATTTTAATATTTTAATTTCCATATTTGATTTTGCAATTTCGATATTCGATTTTAATATTGCAATTTTGATGATTCGATTTTGATATCGCAGTTTCGATGTTCTTATTTTGATATCGAGAATGTTTTATTTTCGGAATTGAATTTTGAATTCTTGATTTTGATGATGAAATGAAGGCGATTCAAGTTTGAGTGTTGATATTCGGATTTCGATGTATTGATTTTTACGTTTTGATTTTAATGCATCGATTTCTGGTCAATGTTTTAATTTTAATACTTCAATTTTTCCCCTTAAATTTATTGTTTGCAGTCACAAAGTCAAAAGACATAAGATGACTTACACAATATTAAAAAAAATAAAAATGAAGTATAAAATTGGATTGAAATTTCAAAGCCCATTTCACGCATGAAGTTGATCCAATTAATGCAATAATTAATTGACACTAAATCATCATTGAAACGTCAATTTCGAATAAATTACGCCAACGTTCAAGTGAATTCAAGACAAAAAATAAAAGAATACGATGAACATTCTAGAAACAAGTATAAGTAGAACGTAGGGGACGATTTTATTAGTTGGTAGAAATTCATTAAAAAAATTCATTATGTCCAATTTCAGGTCTGGCTATCGATAGTAAAATTTTCGCGTGAGAAGTTGTAGTTCATTTTCTTGGTTCAACAAATGACAACTTATTGAGCTATAATCTCCACCACATTACTCCTTTCTCCTCTCCAACATCGTTATACATACATTCCTTAATAACAACTTTTTTCGCGAATCTGTCCGCATTGAAAATAATCTCTTTCAATTACACACCTTCCACTTCAATACACATTAGATTACCATCCAAATATCCCATATTTAGCCTACGGTAATAAAAACCAGATACTCACTTAATCTATGTTTATTTTGCGCCTCCCTCATGCTCTCCCAATGCAAAAGCTGGTACCAGGAAACACCTTGTAAATCGGATTTCGGAAATCCCAAATGGAACTCTCCGCTGCACATGAAAAAAAAACATTACATAATCGTATCTTACATTGTTTCACGATATCTACTTAAAATATCATGTACCAAGTTTCATAATCGCAGAGGCTATTTTACGATTACAATAGAAAGCCTTATGACCATTAGATTCACGTCTATAATATTCATAATACACGTGTAACAAAGAATACACGGCAAACAATTCGCTAACGATTTGTCATCTCGATACAAGGTGCTGATGAAATTCTACCCTAAAATATGTCGCATAGGTCAGTAACCGGCTTTACGCTTTGAACCGTTAGTTGTTAACAAGGATAAAAAAATCGGACAGTCTGGCGTTAAATACTTGAAAAAGATTTGATTTTTAACTCCATTAGTGTATTTGAAAGCGTATAGATATTAGGACAGTAAACCGTTTAAAGCAGCTTAAACTAATGTTGCTTTTATGTTGGTACACGTGTTTATCTGTCCAAAAAAAAAAAAGAAAACACGCATCTAGGACCACTATTCCACCTTAGGTAATTGCTTTTAAAGATATTTTATACTCATATATGTAAATGATAACAATAATGTTATTTGTGAAAAGAAATGAAGAATTTTTATGGAATTATTAACGACTACGCGTAACTTATATATCAAATCTGAATTGTAATTAAAAAAAAAAGGAATAAAAGTAATAAAAGCATAATACTATATACGCAGATTACTTTTAAATGCGTCTACCTAGTTTTTTTTAATTCTTAATACCAGAAATATAATCGCTAAAAAAATTCCCCGTCTTGTTTTATCGTCGTGAGAGGCGAATATTCAAAATTTCTAATTTTTGCCTAAAAAAAGTCACGCTCGCGTAACCGGTAATTTAAATATATCGTAAACCATATCATAATTTCACCAAGTGACGTTTATATCCAGGAAAAAAAAAATTCGACAACACCCATCGTCATTTTGATCACCCATTTCGTAAATTCGATTAAATACTTTGTAAAAATTACATCGAAAATAAAATTAATTAATACGTAAATCGGCGTTGATCGCTTGCTCAGCTACCTGTCAGTTTCGACTCGTTTACGTACTAAATATGCGCATATTATGGAGCAATAAAAACCCTACAAAAATCACGACCAAAACATTTGATAACATCTCGATTCTTTTTTCGAACCCAACGACGAGAAAACGGCGACTCGAAACGTCGACTTTTTGCTAATTAAATAACATCGTGATTTACTGTACGAATTAACGTATACGTAAATGAATCGCGTAATGTGTATTGAAGATTCTCTCACAATATTCTTTTTTTTATCCTCGACGTATCGATACGCGTCCCCTGCGCCATATTTTCTCATAAAGCGCCACATCCGAGAAACCACAGATATAGATCGCTGAGGCTTGTAAACGCGCTGGAAATGATGTCCATGAGAAATTTCTAATTTGTTAACATTTATGAACCCGAGTGCGGGATCGAGTAAAAGCGTTGTTTTTTTTTGGAGCGATTGTCGCTCGTTTGCACGATTTTTCGATGTTTTAATCCCGAATGTACATCCGATACGAGGATATTTTTACTTTCTAATTTTTTTTCAGGTTTTTGGAGTGTTTGGAGGTTGCTTTTTGAAGGAGGAAATGTTGTAGGAAAATTGAGCAATTTTACTAATTGATTTTTCTGGATAAATTGAGCTATTGTATGATGTAATTTTGATTTTTTTTCCTCATAAAATGTTTATTTTCAATTCGAATCGTTCAGGACCGACATCAAAATGATCACTTTTTTGCTCTATTGAAAAATATCGGATTTCAGAAAAAAGTGTTCAAGCCATTCACCACAGATGATTCAATCGTTCGTGAACGAATTGTTCGAAGTATCATTTGTTCCGGTATGCTCAGTCGTTCGGGAACGATTCGTTTAGTACAATTCAGTCATTTTCGAACAATTCGTTTGCCATCATTTGGTCGTTTGCAAACAATTTGTTTGTTGTAATTTCGTCGTTCGCGAAAGATTTGTTCGGTGTGATTTGGTTGTTCACAAACGATTCATTTGACGGGATTTAGTCGTTCGCAAACGATTTGATCGATGTGATTCGGTCGTTCGCGAACGACTTGTTCGGTTTGATTTGATTATTTGCGAGCAATTCATTCGACGTGATTTAGTCGTTCGCAAACGACTTGTTCGATGTGATTCGGTCATTTGCAAACAATTTGTTTCACAAGATTTGGTCGTTTGCGAACGATTTGTTCGACGTGATTTGGTTGTTCGCAAACGATTTATTCGACGTGATTTAGTCGTTCGCAAACGATTTGATCGATGTGATTCGGTCGTTCGCGAACGACTTGTTTGATTTGATTTGATCATTTGCAAACGATTTATCCGACGTGATTTGTCGTTCGCCAATGACTTGTTCGATGTGATTCGGTCATTTACAAACGATTTGTGTTACAATATTTGGTCGTTCGCGAACGATTCAGCCAAATGATTCAAACGTTGAACGATTTTTCAAGAGATTTACTTGATATTGGTTTAAATCATTTGTTCGTTCAAAGACATTCTTCCAAAGGAATTTGGTCGTTTGTGGACGATTCTTTTCAAATGATTCACTTATATGCGAAGTTATTTACGATTCGTTCAAAGTAATTCAATCATTTAAGAACGATTTGATTTTAATTACTATTATTGAACGATCTTTACAGAGTAACTGTATTGTTCGCGAATGATTCATTAGAAGTGATTCAAAGTTTCAATTGTTTGTTTGATCATGAGTAAACTATTCACATAAAAAATTATTATTCACGAAATAGACATGGGAAAGTTTCCGTGTTCCACGGAAAACATCACAACAGTGTAGCCAATTATTTAAATTCTCCCTCAGAAAAAAAAACAAAATTCTCATTTTTGGTTTTTGAAACTATGTATAGAAGTTTCAAGCAAATTTTTGAACGAGTTATTTACTTCCAAGAGATGATCAAATTTCCTACTTTGCATGGTTCGTCGATATCAATGTAGAATATACGTGCATTCTTATCTTCGCGGTCAAGTTGACTCTTAGCAATCAATTCCCTCCAAATTGCTAGATTACTTTTGAGCTGCTGAGCATTTCCTCCAGCTCTAAACTAGCTTTCTATTACAATTAATCGTCTAATAACCACTACAATAATGATATAAAACATAAAAACAAAGCACTCACTTGCGATCTACATGTATGAATTTCATATCCATCGAATGAATAGAAGTAAACACATTGGTGGCACCTTGAACGACGCACTCCCTAGTCTCGGGCATCGCTATAGGTGTACACGTTGCTAGAAATACTGGCTCATTACGACTACATAATGGTAGATACGATAGGTAATGTCCTTGTACCAAAATTACCTTTGAACAATAAAACAAATCGATTGATTAGACTACTGATAAGCGATTTATACAAATAATTGTAATTTCGATAATTTGTGTACACGTGTTAACACATCGTATACATATTTTGGCATATATATGCAACATTGTTAGCGGGTATCATGAATATTCATAAATCAATAGTTAAAAATCTACGATATGCTGGTACGCCGAATGTTATACGGAGACTTAGAAGAGGGAAAAAAATTTGGATCCGAGAAAACGAGTATATGGTAAGAAGGCCACCTCAAATACAAAGATCTGGATCGTGTATCTGTTAGCTTATTTCTTAAACGTGGTCGGTATTTAGAATAATGGTTTTCTTAAAAGTGCAGTATTTTGAAAAGATAATGAATAGACGACGATAGTCGTCGATAAGGTTACTGCGCTGGCACAGTCATAGGTTAATACATTAGTCGTTTGAGACCACATTTAATGATGGTATTCCGCTGGCGAGGTATTTAAAAAGAACGTGTACTCGCGGGTACATTATTGGTAAAGTAACGTAAAGCCAGTATGCGAAGAGGTAAAAAAAACAATACCGAATACAATCTAAATATATTCCGATTTGAAATCGTATATATACGTTGAATGGAATCTCATACCACACTGGCAATTAATATCGATTTCTGCAACTGATTTTCTCGTTACTGGGTGCTAATCGTGTATTGTTAAGGTGTATCCTAACAATTAAGCCGAGGTTAAGCAAAGTACCTTTTCAATTATATCCACCTCGGATTGTTTATTACGAATTGATGGTCTTCATACGCCGATGCGACGACCAACGCTTACGAAACTTCACCGCATGCCTCTCCGGCCCCAAACAAATACCAATTCATCTTTAATTTGTTATTAGTTGCGTGGTGTAAAACGGTATACGCGACTCGGTGACACCTAAGATATATTATACTCAGCTGCCTATAGTCCGGCCGCGATATATAGTATAGGCGATTTTTTCGACACCTTTTGCCATCCGTACAACGCACCGTACCATTGACATATTTTATTGGCATGCGGACAAATTCTCTCACCTCTGATACGCGACGTGGGAAATACTCACGGAGCTAAATTCACGCCGTTTGGTAATCGAATTGAGTCATCAGTGTCCTTTACCTTCGTCGCCGCCCCCGATCGCGTGTCTTGGTGCGTGCGTGATGTACGGAGACGCGCAAAGGATACGGGATCATTTGCCGCGATCACCTACCAGAGCCATCTTCATTGTTTGGTATGTCGATCAAAGCGATGTTCTCAAAATATCCTTAGTAGACTATTTCTGCGAATAGATTCTTCGCTTTTGGCAACTTTGAAGAAATTTCAGCAAAACTCGATCAAGATAAATCGAAACTTTCGGAACATAAGGTTCTCCGTTATTTCCACGAATTTATGAATTTCAGTCAGAACGATTATTCGTTTGGAAAAATCAATAGTTCTCGTCAAAAATTCGAATAACGATTCCCTTCAATTTATTTAAAAAGAAGAAAGTAAATTTTTCTTTCCCGTTTCATTATTTCCAATTCATCGATTTCAGCATGTTTATTTCAATAAAACGTCAATTTGATGCTGACTTCATTAATTTAATGTTTCGTCAATTTTACTTTAATTTCAACAATCGTTGTATTTCAATTTCAATAAACTAATAACTCAGAATTATATTTTGAGGTTTTGATGTCGATGTATCGATTTAGATAATTCGATTTTCAATTTCAATTTCAATGAAGAGATAATCAGATTTTGATCTTGTGATTTTGATACATCAATTTTAATTATTCGATGTCGATATTGTGACCTCGATATATCGATTTCAAAATTTCGATTTAGATTTTGTAAATTCGATAGATCGATATTAATAAATCGATTTTGATCTTGTTAGTTCGATATATCGATTTTAATTATTCGATTTCAATCTTGTGACTTCGATGAATCGATTTCAAAATTTCTATTTTGATTTTGTGAACTTGATAGGTCGATATTAATAAATCGATTTCGATCTTGTTAGTTCGATATATTGATTTTAATATTTTGATTTCAATCTTGTGACTTCGATGAATCGACTACAAAATTTCGATTTTGATTTTGTGAATTCGATAGATCAATATTAATAAATCGATTTCGATCTTGTTAGATCGATATATCGATTTTAATTATTCGAAGTCGATATTGTGACTTCGATATATCGGTTTCAATAAATCGATTTCGATCTTGTTAGTTTGATATATCGATTTTAATTATTCGAAGTCGATATCGTGACTTCGATATATCGATTTTAATACTTCGATTTCAATCTTGTGACTTCGATGAATCGATTTCAATTTTGTGAATTTAGTAGATTGATATTAATGAATCGATTTCGATATATCGATCTTAATAATTCGATTTCGATTTTTTAACTTTGGTATATCGATCTTGTGTATTTGATGTACCAATTTAAATAATTCAATTTCGATCTCGTGACTTTGAAATTTGTTACTTTGACATATCGATTTTAATAAATCGATTTCAATCTTGTTACTTTGGTAGGATCGGTATATCGACTTTAATTGATCGATTTTGATCTTGTGACTTCGATATATCAATTTTAACGATTCGATGTCAATATTACGACGTCGGCATGTCGATATTAATTACTCGATTTCGATTTTTGAATTTGATGTATCGATTTTGATAATTTGATTTCGACCTTGTGACTTTGATAAATCGATTTCGATACATCGACTTTAATGATTCGACGCTGATCTTGTTACTTTAGTATATCGATTTTAATAATTCGATATTGATTTTTAATTTCAACGAATCGATAATTCGATTTTGACTCATTTTTTTGTTACTTTTAAGTATTTTCTTTCAACAGGATTACTCTAAGGTAGAGAAATGTTTTAAAATTACACTCTCAGAGGATTTTCAAGCCTTACTAACGCCTTGAACTTTAAAAATAGGCAAATTTCTCAAAAACCTTTCCTCGAAAGTCTTTCTTCATGCAATAAAACTACGACAATTCCACCTTAAACATTAAAATTATCGCAAATTTCGAATGAAAATTTAACCACGCCGATTTCACGATAAAATAACAAATCTTCTTACACCTTCCCCCTTCTTCACCTCGATTCCACGCTACGATCCGGTTACCACGAGGAATTTTCGCGTCTTGGAGCGCGTCGCGTCGAAAAGAAGACGCATAAATTTTTAATATTTAATTGAATCCGAATGGTATTTTCGCACTTGTACATACGAATGGTTACACCAGCGAAAGATATAGGTAATAAGTACCTAAGTAATAGATTATAATGTCAATACCGATATACGTTTCTTGGGCGTTAAAAATCTCAATTTCGCCCCGAACTGGACTCGATCTGAAATTTAGGATTATATTTCCCGATGAGTAATTTATGTTATTGCGTACGACTATAAATATCGAGCCGGCAGTTATATTTTAACAAACCGCTGTAATATATAACCCAACTTACTGATAACACAATATCGCAGTTGAAGAGAGGAAAAATTCCATGAATAATACGCATACCGTGCGCCGCACTTAACATTTACATCGTAAAGGTGGTTTTTTCTGCTTTTTTTTCTTCTTCTTCAATTTTGTAGCAAATAATGAGCCTTATGTCTTTATTGCAACAAGAGATGTCCTCGCTTTTAAAATGAATTGCCCTATAACCTATCTCAATCTTGGTGACCTGGGAATATGTGTGCGTACACACACGCTCGGTAATTTTTATTTCGCTTTTCGCTCTCTTTCTCTTACTAGTCTTCGTATATTTTCAAGCAGAAACGAACCTACCTCGGTGATTTATAAATCGGTCCTATAACCGGTACAAATCATTCTTTGACCACTTCTGTCTTGCTTGTATAATCCGACAGCGTACAAGATTATTTTTAATTTTCTACGATAAACGATGATTTGACGTGTACCGATGTACACCGCGTACTGCCTTGGTGTGGCTTTTTTTTTCTCCACTTCGTACATCGCATCGTGCTCGAGCATGACGCAACCTACAGATAAAAACCTCTCGACAATACATAATTTGCTCGGTGAAAAGACTCTGAGGCGAAACGAAATGTCCTTTTAACTAATTAACACCGCTCGACTATACGATAAATTTTCATCCTCAGAATTTTCTCCACATCTGTGGCATTTTCTTACGAAAATAAATTACCTTTCGTTCGCCTTAGGTAATACGACATATAGACGTAGTCCTAGGACACGATTTCGCACACGTGTTCCGCACGGCGTCGTCGTTTTGTGTGGCACGGCGACGGCCTATGATACGCACACAAATCCATATACAGGAAGTCATGATACTACCGAGATAAAATTACCACAAAAGGCGAAATTGTCGCCAAGACATAGTATTCGAACAAGGCGAAAATATGCCAACGTCGCCTTGTGCGTTTTGTTCGACATCTAATTACACGAATATTTTAGACATGATAAATTGCGATTTTTAAATACCAAAATACCTATTTACGAGAAGGCATTTGAAAAAAAGTCGCGGATTAGAATAAAAAAGTAAAGGGGAAAAAAACGCTATCTGATAAATGGTATATACATATGCAACAAGTTCGACGTTTAGCCATAAGAGATAACATCGTATTAGCAACGAGCAAATGTTAAAATCTGGCGAGCCATCTTGTCTGGCAATACTATACGCATCAGCACACTCAATTAATGGTCTCTTACCGGGAGTTCTTCCCACTTTCTCATTAGTAACAAGTATCCGGCGAACCAGTGTTCCGATCAATGATGTAAAATAATAAATTGACTGCTGTTTATGTTTCTCTTTTCCAATACATCGTTGCTTCGAGTATTCTCTCGTGAGGTTTTTTTCTAATTCAGAACAGGTGCGTGAAAATTTCGTAATGAAATTGAGCCGCAGAAGGGAGGTGCAAGTTGGGGAATTTTTTTTCTACCGAGTTGACATCATTGATATTAAAGTTATTCAACGCAGAAGCTAAATGTTTTAAAAATTTTCACAAGAACTTGCGACATTTTTCAAAACAAACTGGAAATTCCTCGAGAATTATTTTAAAGGCAGAGACGCCCAGAGGGGGGGAGGGAAGGAGGCACTGTGCATCGGGAATGATTTTTCTAAAAGAGCATTTAAAATGTATGCACTTTTCCCTTCTTTCGTTTAGTTCATAAGTATCATGCTCAAATTGAGAAAAGTCCCTAGAACATTTCCCATGGGCTAATTTTAGTGCTCGAAGACTCTGCTCAAATGAATCACCTGAAATGACCGGTGAACCTTTCGAGAATCAATTTTCCAAGGGTTTCACAGGAGCACGTTTCACCGATACGAAACGGTTGATGTGTGTAAAATTGCCTATCTAATTTGCCGTAAATTTACATCACTTATTCTGTGCCTCTTCTACGATCGAGTGTATTAATTATACCAACGTAGTGATTAATATTTAAGTTTTGCAATAAACTAGCATTTGTTATTGTGCTTCTTGTATTTCGCCTGATTAGAATAATCGACAGTGTTGCCATACTGCGAAAAATTATTTCATATCGATGGAAATAAATACTGAATCAGGTAAACACCGGGTGTCCGATTGATTTTAACTCACCGAATCACAATTTATATTTTTGGTAACAAGTTGGCAGCATTTGTTTACATTGTAATCAATGTTGCCAACCAAAAATATTACACGAAAATTCTCTAAAAGGTGAGGTAAGATTAATTAGACATTCGATGAATATATTCAGAAAAAAGTCAGAATAATTGAAATATTAAAATTCGAATATCGAAATCGAAATACCAAAAAATAAAAGTAAGATAGGCATCAAAATACTGAAATCGAAACATCGAAATCGAAACATTACATATTGAATCGAAATATCGAAATTGAAATATCAAAGCTGAAATATTGAAATGAAAATTCGATTTTTTGAGAACCTTCTTAAAGAGTTATAAAAAAATATATACCTAATTAGAAAAATTATTCAAAAAAAATGTCGAAATTGAAAAAAAAACAAGGACTAGATGGAAGAAAAAAAATTGTAATTAATTCAAAAAACAAGTAAGTTTTCGATGAATCACTTAGTCACTTATGTATGAATCAAATTCTGCATGAAATTTCGTTAATTTTTCATTTTTAATATTTTTAGATTTTTTTCTCCAATTCTTTGACTCAAGATAATAAGAAATCTTGAGCTAGAAACAAAATTTAAAGCAATCAACGATGCCAACCTACATTATAACTTGAAAATTCTCTAAAAAGCAAGCATAATTGAAATAATTGTTTATTTATTGTATTTTTTTCTTTTATTTCTTTTTACAATGAAAAATATAAGGAAGTAGAACCTGAAGTCTTGATTATTTCTCAAGTTAATGTAAATAAATATGTAAAAAAAACAGGACGTAATTTTGGGTTGAAGAGTGGTTACCAATGAAGAAAAAAATTTAATGTTTTATTCAAAGAGCGACCATTTTGAATTTCTCTAATTTTTCTTGAAATTGATGAGCTCTAAATTTACCAAAAAACTGGACTGAAAAGGACTAAATTTAAACAAAAAATATATAAAAAATCAGGCGCTCCAGACGATTTTTAATTTCTTAAATTTCCAAGCTATCGGCAGAAATTAAGCGATGCAGAAAAAAAAAGATTTTTCGATCAATTTTTTCATCATTTTTGGATTTGTTCCAATATCTTTCAAGACAATTATGATAAAATGAATTATAATTCAAAAATAAACATAAAAAAATCCCCCCAAAATTTTTTTTAATCCCCAAAAAAATCAAAAAAAAAATACCATAAAATACACAAGCCCACATAAAATAATCACAAATACATCGAAATCGATTATAAAAATCGTAAAAGCAAACAACACTCAGAAAGTAATAAACTATCACTCCTCCGATAATAAAACGAAGCCAACAATGCATCGAAACTTGCAGCATACCACATTACAACTCCGACCCCTGAGGCGAACTCGGATGAAAACAATCATTCGAAATTAACCCACTTATCGCGAATCCACAACGAACATGATTTAAATTGAATATTCACCGAGGCCCCGAAACAATACAATGATCTCATCTGCGGCATTAAAAACTAGTATTTAAAATCTCACCAAGCTCGATACACTGATATCCAAATCATCAATAATTCGGCTCATATTTCGGGTATTAATAAAAAAAAACTACTAATATAAGCCTATGAATAATCTTATGTACGAGTATTCTATAAATATTCACAATTGGACATACTTTTTGATCGCCGAATCGCATTTGTCTTCTAGCATTTCTTGAAACATTCATTCGGCATAAAAATAGCCTTTCATCATCACCGTGCGTTGGTACACTTTTGACTAGTTCGTTTTGGACCGCTTGATGATCTTGTTTATCTATCATATCGTATACACTATCACCATGTATGAGTAAATCCTCCTGAAACCAAATACAAAGATAAGCCGAATAATAGGTAATTATGCAGCCTTCGGCTCAATTACGTTCTTGTATTTATAAAAAAAAACACGAGCTTCAAGCGAATGTTGAACACTTCCACAAAACACACGCGATATTTCGAATTTTTTCACTCCAAAAGAAAATCGCCTCTTAATTTCGATGAAAACACCCCAATGCTTCTTGAATACTAATTACGTTCTTCGCCTCATTCGCGCACAGCACCAGAGAAATTTCCGTCCGGGGCTCAAATAAAGGTACATAATTAAAAAAGAGTCTGATTTATGTTAATTTAAAGCTTGTTTGTTTATTTATCCAATATACAGGTCTACACAGTGTAGCCAAGTTGTAAGTAGTCGAGGATCATTTGTAATTGGATACGCTATTCTGTTTATTCACCGTTTGAACTTGTTTTGCGCCACTGTATCGCAGGTGTTTTAAATCATTTCATCTTTCGCAGTTCCCCTAACGAGCTCTTGAATTTATTCTCAAGTTTTAAGTAAAGCGGAAAAAATCTCTCGTAACCTCGACTCAAACTGGTCTAAATTTATCGTTATTTTCGAATAATTTAATCACTGATGACTATATCATCATTCGTGCCCAACAAACGCTCACGTTTTGCTTTTAATTAACTTTTACTTTGCATACGAAAATGAACGGGGAGCTGAAAAAAATTCTATTTCATACCATTTTTCTAGGCGTTCGAGTACTCGGTAATTTCCTTACCTTGATATTAACGCGAATCCCATACGACGTCGGTGTTAATTGAAACCGGATTTATACGGGCACGTGGTGTTTAGGTGTAACTTTCCTAACGTAATTTTCTACACTGATTTCAATTATTTCGTGATCGAAAATTATTATAATATTTCTGGTATCTATGCGCTTATACACGTCCAGAACCGACATACCAAAGAGGTTTTTTAAGGTCGTAGACCATTTATAACGTTATTCTTTCTAATCTCGTGTACCATATTCCGTTCATAACGTTTTAGCTATTTTCATTTTAAAATTACAAAAAAAAGCAATCATTTTAATGACTCAGATTTAGATACAAACTTACACAACGCCATGATGATTCAATTTCAATAGAAATTCGTCTATTTTTTATAATTTTACAACCGACAATTCAATTTCAAGTTTCAACCCGCAAGTTCTCACGTGCACAGTTACAATATAGGAATACCCAACAGGATCTGCAAGCTAATTCAAGGACCGAATACCATGAATCACCACCGATGCGGTTCGTATAATTAATCAATTGTTCGCGTAAACGTGTGTGCGTGTGGCGCGAAAATGTCCAAGTTCATTAAAGGGTTTTCACGATTTTCATGAGTAGATTTATCGATAACGATCGATACTAAAATACGTACAGTCGTTTAATAAATTTATCTCCGGTTGAGAGCCGTGATTCACAATTTGTTCGATTTTTCCCAATTTTTTTATCGTTTGTTTTTTTTATTAATCGTTCGAAATGATTACGTAATAAATAATTAACTTCGAGAAAACGAAACGAATAAGGGGAAATGAAAAGCGGAGGTAATATCGTACCGAACACATATTTATACGTAATTATAATGAAACAGTAACATCGTTGCGAGATTATTATTTAATCGCAATTAACTCGTAAATACTTGAAGAAATTACGTTTTTGACAAAAAATCATCGAATTATTAAAATTACAACTTATTAACTGTAAATTATTGTCAAAAAACAGAAAAATTGAAAAAAAAAACACTGCAAAGAAAATGCATTAATTTTAGATATTGAAGAGTAGTGACACAATTTTCAGTAGATACATGAAAAATCGTAAAAATTGCCGTCTATTACCATAATTATCATAATTGAGTGTAATTTGTTTTAACTACTGTAGTTTATTCAGTTTTGAAGAAATTACGGTAATTAAGGTAATTTACCAAAATTACGGTAAATTACAAGTGTTTAAAATGATTATGGAAATTTACCATTTTTACTGTAATTACAGTAATTTACAAGTTTTTGAAATAATTACGGTAATTTATCATTTATATGGTAAATCACAAGTTTTTACTGTAATTATAATAATTCAATATTTTTACCATAATTACAGTAATTTACGTTTTTTTACCATAATTACAGTAATTTACAGTTTTTTACCATAATTATGGTAATTTACAGTATTTTACCGTAATTACAGTAATTTACAGGGTTTTACCATAATTACAGTAATTTACAGTATTTTACCGTAATTACAGTAATTTACAGCGTTTTACCATAATTACAGTAATTTACAGTTTTTTGCCATAATTATGGTAATTTACAGTATTTTACCGTAATTACGGTAATTTACAGTATTTTACCGTAATTACAGTATTTTACCGTAATTACAGTATTTTACCGTAATTACAGTAATTTACAAGGTTTTACCATAATTACAGTAATTTACAGTTTTTTGCCATAATTATGGTAATTTACAGTATTTTACCGTAATTACAGTAATTTACAGGGTTTTACCATAATTACAGTAATTTACAGTTTTTTACCATAATTACAGTAATTTACGTTTTTTTTACCATAATTATAGTAATTTACAGTTTTTTACCATAATTACAGTAATTTACGTTTTTTTTACCATAATTATAGTAATTTACAGTTTTTTACCATAATTACAGTAATTTACGTTTTTTTTACCATAATTATAGTAATTTACAGTTTTTTACCATAATTACAGTAATTTACGTTTTTTTTACCATAATTATAGTAATTTACAGTTTTTTACCATAATTACAGTAATTTACGTTTTTTTTACCATAATTATAGTAATTTACAGTTTTTTACCATAATTACATAAATTTTTGGTAAGTTGCTGTGATTACGGTAATTTTTAGAGAAACAAGTGTAATTACTGTAAACTGTTTTACATAATATGAAACGTAATGTTAAATTATGGAAATAAAAAAACTGAAAACTCATTATCCACAATCATTATAGTTTGAATTTTGGCTCCTGAACTTATAATTTTTACAAAAAAAACGGCAATTATATAAAAAAAAGAAATTATAGGCAGTGCTACATGACAGGAGGGCGAACTCTTG
>QBDW01010584.1:0-13570 GCA_003261595.1 Maconellicoccus hirsutus | reverse complement strand
CAAAAATTTCTTCTTATAACATATGACTTTAATAAATGTTTTTAGAAGGAAAAAGTTTGATCTTTCCAATGCCGCAAACCTCATCTTTCTATCTTCATTAGATCAAAAGATATAAAAATTAAAATTTCCAAAACTTTTTAAAATTATGTCAATTTTTGGAATTTTCAATTTTTGAACGACCATAACTTTTTAACTATGTGAGATAGAGAGGTGAGGTTTGCGGCATTCAACAGGACGGTCTTCCCCCCTCCAGAAGCATTTGTCAAAATGATCGGCATAAAAAGATATATTAAAAAAAATTACGAATTGATGAAAAACCTCACTTACGACCAATCACCCTGATGAGTATTTGTCATTTACACCCTTGAATATTAACCTAACACAAAAATCATCCACACTAGAATAATTTAGATAAAATTATCTTTCTCCCAGAACAAACCGCATGTTTCTATCTATTTTAGTAATTGAGGTATAATTATTCAAAATCAGTTAACAAAAATGAAAAAAAATTTTTAAAAGAGTATACCGCTGCCCCTGCGGCCCGGGGGTTAGGTAAACATGCATACATAGACTCAGTTTATGTAGCACAGTTTCTGGGTTGAAGGCCTTACTTCTACCCTGGAACACCCTGTATACCAATTACTTACTAAGTATTTACCAACATAATGAAGAAAAAAAAATCAAGATTTCATATTTCCATATCATTTTTTACTGATCCTGAAAATTAACCAAATTTTAATACAAAAATAGTAGTTTTTTTCACTTGCCAGACACCACGACTTTTGCAGTTTGCCGACATATCTTTTATCATCAAAGACAGTTAAACTTTGAACGAAGTAATAAACTGAATCGAAATTGTCTCTCATCAAGCATGTAAGCCACGTTGAAAATATGGACCGATGTAAGCTTTTCAAGACATAAAAAATCGTCTCAACCCGTAGGTACAGTGTACTACGTATTATCGTCTCTTAATGGAAACTTCTAAACGGGGATAAGCTTTTTAGCGAATATATATATTTTTTTCATTTTTTATGATTCCCTTCCGCGCTCCATTAAGTTTTTAAGCTCAAAGGAGCATTTTATACTCTCAGGAAAATAAACTCGCGTGAAAGTTTTCCGCACAATAAAGGTACTCGAAGTAGTTGAGGGAAAAAATTCCAATTCCAAGGACATAATACTGTTAGATATTTTTAACTGATAAGTTATGGTCATCGAACAAATAATATGGACATTCGTTCCTTTGTAACTAAAGATACCTATCATGTAGCTTTTCAAAAAAAAAAAGAGTAACAGAGAAAAAGTACCACATTTTCAAAATGTCTATTTCAAAGATAACGAGGAAAATATCATCACGGCGTCTTACATTTCTGTTCAACCGGATGGAAAATAATTTTTCCTTTCACCATTTTTTTCCCCTTTCATTTTCACATAGCGCGATAAAATCACTTTAATGGTAATAGCGAATCATTTTTACGTTTTTAACGAAAAATTCTACGTACGAGTTTATAACATGGTGCGCAATTCTACGGCACATTTTCATAAATTTTATTCAACCGATGAAAAGATTTTATACGTCGTAAAAAATATTCGGCGAGTCATAATTGAATTTCATTTCGAAAACACTATATTAGCGTAGAATTTCCCTCAAGTAACTATGCATTATATACTCTCGATAAAAGCCATTCAATGGATTGGAAATTTAACCAGCAAATTTTATACCATTCGTTGGGCTTTTTGAGCACGCTTTTTAAACATATATATATATTACGTCCGTTTGTGTAATATATATTATATATATCCATATATAAGGTTCATTTCCAATGGTACGTTTTTATAAATTTTTTTAATTTCCCGTTCATACGTACATGATTTTGCTACAACTAACGCCTATGTATCGTAAAACCCAGCAACAGTAGTTTCACAAATGTTAAATACTGTGTTTCAACATGACCATCGTAGCGTTTGCAAAGGCATTAACAATACGGTTATGCTGATCTGGCGAGCTTTCCCAACAACTTTTGTTTGCGGTTACCCGCTAACTTTTCCGCAAAATCGTTTGAAGATTTTGTAGGGGGATGAATGTTTAATGCGAACTGTTATCACTGTCGATTAGTCGTCTTGGCATCGACGCGCATTAATAATTTAACTCGTATTTGCACTTATTTAAAAATTCAAACAGCCAAGAAAAAAATTAATTCTTACAACGGCCGACGTAATTCTAGGTGTTTGCGAAACCAACCTCTTACACCTTTATCGTCGAAAATTAAAAAACTCTTTGCAAGAAACTTATTCGTTGAATAATTTAGAATCACTTTGTCCAACGTAATTGGGTAAACATTGCACCTACACTTAAATTTTATACTACATCGCACAACTTAAACGTTTATTGCTACCTTCATAATTACGGCTATTGGAACATAAAAGAAGTTCTGCATCCCTTTCAAACCATCTTGGTAAACGTTTCAAAGCGCTCGCCAAGGTTACTCTGCTAAAATTAAGTTTTACCCTAGGGTTGCTTCTTAAATTTCAAGCGCGCTCTGAAATTTATGAGACGCCGAGTTTATTAATGATTGAATTGAAAATTATCTGTTTTGTTTGAAAACTCACACTAGTTTGGTAACTTTGTTTCTATATGTGGTTGTGCTACCCTGTGAACTCGTAATTATGCTATTAATACATATGAAACTTTCGTGATAATTATGTACAATTAAATTCTATATTTTTGAAAATTTAAACCAACCATCGAAGTCAATTTACAAGGGCGTTGCGTTCAAGAGCCAGTTCAAAATATCAACCTAAAAATTAATTCGAAATATTGCCTATCGCAACAAGTCCATTCGGTAGTCATGAAAAAATTCATAATTCTAATTAGAAAACTACTATTTCAAAATTGTTATACCTCAATTTTAGCACTTCCAACCCAGATTTGGGACTTTTATTATCCACATTATATTTGTAGTGTCAGAAGTTGACCAAGAGCTTTCTATTGAAAAAAAAACAACTTCCCAACTACGTACTGAATAAAAATTTGACAAAATTTTTTGCGCCTTACAGCACAAATAGGCATTACGCTTGATTTCGTTACCCTTTAAAAGTAACACTTCTCATTTGTGATGGTTTTCGAGTCATGTGCCAAAGCAAAGACACAAAAATGTCAAAATAAAAAGTTCCAGTTTCTTCGTATACATTTTTGTTAATAAATTAAATAAATTATAGAAAATATCAAAGAGTGAAGAGCATAGCGCCCGCGTTTCGATAATGAAGTATCTCCTGTTGAGTAAAAAGCACGATAACCTCTTGAAGACATCTTTCCTGTAACTTGAAATTCCCATATCAATAAAAAAAACTTTCAAGATACTTTTTACAATTACTTTTGCCTTAAGTACTGAAATATTGCTCAATTTTTACCCCAAACAATACTCTTCATTATCAATTCTATTCATTAAAGTGAAGATAGCATATCGGCACTTGTTCATTAAAAATACAAAAATTCAGCGCATAAAACGCGTCATAAGTAGAAGCCACTTGAATTCAGATTAAATTCACCCTTATTTTCACGTACTTACTTCAAATCATCGCGTGCAACTTTCAACTTCAATGCATTACCTGCATAACACAACAGCAATGATAAAATCTCGTCACCTTTTTATTCCCACAGTATCCTTTCTTCGCCTTTTTTTTTTCAACATCCACCCGCAAAATATTTTTCAACAGATACAACATGACAGTTTAAATAAAAGTTTGTATCTCACGATCATATATACCGCCGGTACACACCGGTGCAGAGCGTTTTGGGAGCTTACATCGTTGTCCAGACATCGCAAATTTCATTTAATTGTGAGAAATAGCCGGGAAAGTTTTCTAAATCCGTCTTGATTCCTATTTTCCTTTACGCTTTTTCTAGCCTTTACCAGAAATTCTTTTTCTGCAATTTGAAAAATGGTCTTGAAGTTTTCTCACGGTTAATGCGAAACCGAAAAAATGAAACGACAAAGAATAAATTCCAAAACTTCGCGATGCTGGTAAGAAATGGGTGAAAATTCAACTTCACGCGAAAAAGCATTGTCACCGTTGCTAAAAATTATCCTCAATAAGGAGTGAATTTTTTCAATGATTTTACATGGGTATCCTATGTTATTGAAGAACTCTCTAAATAACACAAGCTACAAAATCCTTCAAGTTGGAAGTGAAAACGGGCAGTAAAAGTAGATAACTATTTCCTTCAATAAATGTATTTGCTTCAATTGCTAATAAATAATGATTATAGGTATTTTCAATGGTTATAAATTTAATAGTAAATAACTTTTTCCAAGAAATTTATCAACCAATATTCAAACGTGTCTTTGTTTTTTGTATTTTAACCATCTCGAACTTCCACAATGTTTCCTTAGTACAAATAATAATTTCACATTCAACTCATCTCAAACTCATTTTATTTATAACGAAGTAAAAAAATACCCTTTCTACTTTTTCCATCCAATAGTACGGATCATTAGTTGTGAATATTGTGCAATAAATTTCCTGCATTACCTATTTCGTCCCTCTTACCTTTTGAAAACACCCAACATAAAAACTTTACGATGATATTACCGGGTAATAATGTCAGATAAACAAGAGTACAATGAAATGAACAACCATATTAAAGCTTGTATCGGCTATTACTTACCTACATATTAGGTGACTCTATTTCACGATGAAATAAAAATGAATTACACACATTAAAAAAGCTCGTTGTAAACAAGCTTTCATTACGTAATACAAGCTGGCCTTTTAGAGTACCTTGTCGTCGAGATTATAATGGAGAAAAAATAAAACAATATTAGGTACTATATTATTTTGTAAATTGATTTTTTTTTCCAATTTATTTTATTGATTTTTTTTTTAAATGTTTGTACATGTATATGCAGCAAAACAATTTAATCTCGTGGAGGTTAGTACGAACCCAAGGGTACCCAAAAACGCAGCATCATTTGTTTCATCAATCCCGCAAAAAATACTTCTTTTTCTAAATGGCACGCTATTTATCTTCATTGGAAACAATTCCTTTAAAACTTGTAGACATTTTTAATTGCCCCTCTAATCACGTCTAGAAAAAAGATCTAAACCCTACTTTATTACAAACGTAAACTTCTTTTTCACTTACTTTCAACATATGCCACCCTAATTTTTGGCTACAGTTAATATTTCTGGTAGCGAGTGACCTTCAACCTCTAATGATGTATTTATGTGTTTTTTTATATCATTCAATTGAAATTTTAAAAAAGGCCTAATCAATTGCATACCTATTTTTTTAAAGCGTTGTTCATTTTCTTGAGAGCTGAAAAAATGGAGGTAGATGTAAAGAAAAACCAGTATCAAGTTAAAGGGTGAAATATGATATTTCTTGCGACCACAAATTCACCCAACTCTGCGATTAATTGATTAATACGCTTTCAAATAAATATTGTGTTATTCGAGAAATAATTAATTTCGCAAACTTCGTTAAAAGCGATTTTGCGTACCATTTCCACGCGTAGTTTTCTTCTGCATTTGTGGCATTTACATATGGAAGCTTACAAAACATCAGCAACCAAAATTTTAAGGATTTTACACCTCAATTTTAGTAATAGTAATAATTAAAAAAGGAAGACGTACTCGTCTCCTTTCTACATGCGTAGTATACGTAGATAACGTACAAACTTTGAAAAGTGAATTCTTAAAATTCTTGTAATACTCATTTTAGGCATTTTCAACGATAGGGGTCTTCCGAAGGAAAATTTCTTTGTAAAGGTATTTAAAAATTTTAAAATATCTTAATTGAATACACGTTTCACGAGAGTAAAACATCGATAATTGAAAAATGCCTTTGCCGCGTTGATTTCGCTTTGCTGATAGCTTTGTAATGTAAAACTAAACAAGGAAGAAAGATGAGGTGTCGTGTACTTATTAGATTTGTTAAAAGAGAAATAAAAAGGGAAAGCGTTTTTGTCAAAGACTAAAATACCTTATAAACGATTAAATACTTATCAAGGTAAGTTTTTCTTCATATTAAAAAATACGAGTGAGACAACTTTTACAATTTGTATTATGGGTTTATGTTGGTTGGTAACATTTGCGTTGCTAATTTCTAACGTTTGTATTGGTAACACTGTTTTTGTTTCAAGTACTGCATGCGAAGAAGTGTTATTTTTTGTTCTTTGTTTAATGTCTCATGTGTAATTTTTCGTCATGAAATATATTCAGTTTATTAATTCCTGTTTAATTGACGAACAAAATGACAGTTTAAAACAAAAACAGTGTTACCAATACGAACATTAGAAATTAGCGATGTAAATGTTACCAACCAACAGGTTGAAGTACAAAATGTTCTATGACCCTGCTTGAAAAAATGCGCGATACCAGAACAGATAGTTCTAAATACTAAGTATAGTAATCAACAAAATCCCTCATCTTCAAAGGACAAATATAATAATCAACTGAAAAAATTTCACGTAGCGACAAATTGCGCGTATTTTTTACGAATAACATAAAAAACTAGAGTTTATATTATACGACGGACGACTAGAATTATCGTTTCTTTACGACTTCGGCGATCAAACATGAAAATAAAACATCCATAAGGTCAAAATACTCCACCGAAAGAATTATACCACCAATGATTCCGATGCATTATAACGGCAATAACGATAAAAAAATAACCTCGAGGTAAAAATAATTCACAACGTGAGGTCTTAAAAATATCAAAATCGAATGCTACAATTTTTTCCCCATTACACCAAAAAACTTTTTTCACTTATTGCCCGGTATAATTCTTTTTTTCTCGAAAAGCAATTGGTATGGTAGTCGTGTAGGCAAAGGTTACAATCAAATAAATGATTTATCACACAATATTTCGTTTTAAATTACCAACATGCTACATTTATTTGCAACGTCAGTTGGAATTCCTAGTGTTTCGCTTATTCTCACACGCGCCCGTATTTATGCTTCGGTTTACTCTTTGACCACAATAATTCTTCTTTAGACAGGTAAAGAATGTGGTTGATGGCATATGAAATTTTGACAGCTCGAATTGCTGCAAAGTTTCGATAATTTTTTGCTCAAGTTCTGGCAACATTGATAATTTTACTGTCATGAGAACATGTTACCTCTTGGAACTTTTTTCAAATGGTTCAACTTTTATTTTTTTAACGTACCGCAACAGCTTTTTAAATGCTTCCTTTTCTCGATATACTTTGTTGATATATTTATCATGAAAAAACACGCAAATCAAACTTGACCTTTAGTGAAGACGATTTACAATCAACTACTTTTCTTTTCGGAGGAAATGATTTATGTCAATTTCTGCTCCAAGTATCTAATAAATAATTTAACCAAAAGAAAGTTTCTGATGCGATGAACAATCAATTTGTGTTAAAAAATAATACAAGTACAAAATCTATGCAACCGAGAAAGGGAAAGGCACAGGGTGCGTCTAAATTTTTCACATAAAAATTATCCAAACTAAAAAACGTTCAATTTTTCATCACGTCTTTGAATTTAGAATTTTAAATGTAATATTCGATACTCACTCGTGAAAATTTCACGTACTTTCATTAATTTTCTCTGTATTCACACGATTGTACGATGCTGACAACAAAAACACAATTTCGATGTAAAACATTCATAAATGCTGTTGAAAATTTCATAAGCTGCTACCATAACCATTTTACAAAATTTAATCTACCTATAAAAATAGTCATCAAAGAATAAAGTGGAATGTTTGAACGCGAAAGATATTTTTCATTATTTTTAATAATATTTGGCTTAGTATGCCAAAAACGATGCAGAAGACGATTCAAAACACGAAAATTTTCTCAACAGTTTTAGTAAAACTAATAATGCTAAAACGTCATCCGTTTGCCGCTAAAATAATAAAATGAATAATCTTAAAAGTTATTTTTCAAAACATTCTCAACCTGAAAATTCAAATAAAAAGCAAAATAAAAAAAAAGAAAGAAAAGAACTGTGCGTATAGAACTGAAATTCCATTTCCTTATTTTTTCCTTTTTCTTTTAACTTTCATATATACCTTTTGTTATTTCCCAGTTAAAAGATACAGTTTTTTTTTTTAATAAAAATATCTGTGGAACGTTAAAACTTCTTCACTTTTACGAGATATTATCCCAGCTAAAAGTAAAATTAAATTTTATTCACCATATTATCATTTTTTATTATCCTTACTACGTTGGAACGAAAAAGAAAGTCATCTTCGTTGTATCATATTTGAATTGTAACCCCTTCGTTGTGTGTTCGACGCAAGCCATAGTTACCTTATATGGTGCATGCAGGAAGCTCACTTCTTTCGTAATGTTTTTGTGAAAAAAAAATCAACGTTTTTCCTTCCAACAATAACTTGCAAATTTCAACTTGATGGCAAAATCACCCCTGAAGCGAAATTGCGTCCGGATTATTTCCAATATAATGAGAAATGATGGTTTCGGTTTACGGCAACAATTTTATATATATTTAAGTTACCGTAGTAGTATCATTTAATGCTAAAGCTTTGCTACTTTTGCTTGAATTTTTCAAGATGATATTTTTCTTTCCTCGAGGAATTCACTTCTCAAAAAAGGTTCTGTGGTATCTATAATATAATACCATATCCACATTGAATTATTAAATCCCCGTTTTCTCCACTTGAATTCGTCTGTTACCCTCAAAGAAAAGGAAAAAATTCACTCAAAACGATGTAGGCTCTACAATAAGCACACGAAATAAAAAATATCGCTGATACAATCAAATGTGTAAAATTAATTGAGAAACAAATCTTCGCACTCGAAGAGGGTAGCATATTAGCCATTCCGAAGTCAACAGATTACATTTGGGTTATTTTGTAAAAACCATTCGAACATTAGCGTAAATTTTAATTCGCCCATTTTATAAAATAATGGCAAAAAAGATGTTTTAAAAATTACTTTCGAGTCATTAACTATTCTAGAACATTCAATTTAATTATTCGCATTTATAGCGTCGTTCTTTTCGCTTAACGTTTTTTTTGCTGTTTTTTTTTCACCGACTCAGCCTCCCTTTTCTTTCGCATTCGTTGAAATAACATGATTCAAGTTAAAACTTCCTCATTTGTGAAATCTTTTTTAAAAGTGACAGTTTAGTTTATTTCGAAAATTTTACGATCGAACACTTCGAACGTAATCGGAAAGATAAACGATTTTAGGCGATATAATCTAACCAGAACAATTTTCAACTTGGAAACTTACAACGAATGAAATTCGCTGCTGTGAAATTTTTTAGAACAATTTAATTGACTTTCGTCGACAATGGCTTAATGTCTTACAAAAGGCTTTTACCATTGTCAGATCTTCGGTGATGAGCAACGTACGTGGTGTAATTAAGGTCGGCTTACACAATGTAAAAAGATAAAGTTTCGGCATGTTTCGAATATCCCGATATAACATATCGACGTGAACGGAATTTTAATTGTAATACGATATTGTTCCGACCTTTTCCAATTTTTCCCATTCACATGAGGCGATGATTTGGAATCGAGAACAGTTTTCGCTATTCCGTTCATTATGTTGAATTTTCCAAATTTTACCTTAAGAAAAAAACATTGCAAAGGACAAATATGGTCGACGAAGTCAGACAAAAATATAAACTACGAATATCCATCAAAAAATCTCTCCCTAATGCCACAGTATCTCTTGCAATCGCATCAAAAAAAAGTTTACCAGTTTTTGCCAAATCAAACAACGTTATTCACTTAGTTCCACTTCTCAGACGACCATTTATCGAAGTATTTCCGCTCAACTAACTTTGGCAGTTTGACGGTTTTTCGTCAACATTCCGAAAACAGCTTATTTTTCACGCTTTTTAATCGCTTTCTCAATCTAAAGTAGTAATTCAATAAGAAATAAAAAACGGTTCGGAGACAATACAGAATTCAATTTATTATTGCTCTCGCAAATGAGTAATTTGTTTGGTAATTGTAATTTCGTGAACTGGCCAAAGATCAAAATGTCTTTGTGAAATTCTCTAAAACGATGTGTGAAGTAAGAGATCGGATTTTTTTCATTTCTTCAAAAAGAAAAGTTTTACAGAATTATGCCAGAATTTTTTGAGGGGATTGATTTTTATCTTTGATTCGTGAAAAAAAGAATTCTGTCAAGTTTTTTGATATTTTCATGTCTTGGTTGGGGCATACAAAATCGAAAATTATCACACCAAATCATCACAAAAAATCGTCACGAGAAAGCGTTACAAACAAGCGCCACGCGGTTGTCAAGGTAACCGTCGTCATGGCAACATGCCATTCTGCTCATGAGTGATAATCTTAATATGTTCATGTCATGATATCATAACATGCCATAGATGGTCATTGCTATGGGGACATTTCATGATCATGAGTGATATATATAATGACAAGTCATTGTTGTGGTGACGTGTTATGGTTACATGGTCATTTCTTGGTGATATGTCGGATGACATGTCATGATCATGTTATGGTGAAATGTCATGATTTTTCATGGCAATATGCGTGATGATGATATGTGATGACAGGTGATTATTTTTTTCCTCTCAAAACACGTTATGTGTTGCATATTCATATCAAAAAACCATACCATGCCATAGATGACAACTCATTGTCATGGGTCAGGAGTGACATGCCATCATGTCATGGTAGCCTGTCAAGTGACACAGTCATTGTCAAATAACATTTTCTGTTGAACGTCATTGTCGCGCAGTGACATGAAAATGTCACACTATGTTGGGGACTTGTACACAAGCTAATTCCTCATGGTACATTTGGAATATACTTGGTATCATTTTTGTTGAAATTTTAAGTAATACTTTATCATCCATTTTTCTTAAGCTATGAAACAGATTTCCTATAATATTCTCATCGGATTTCTTAATGAGACATGTATGCACTGAAATACTTGAGTACTCTCAATACTTCATTGAGATAGTTAGGAAAAATCTCCCTTAGGAATTAAATTTTGGAGAAAAATTTACCCGAATTCATTATTTGGTATTTAGATTAGTTTGAAAACACAACACTTCGCTTTATACATGTTTCCTCAACTTCGAATGTTTTACCGCCACGAATTAGTTTTCCGACGCGTAATTATTTCAACATAATTGGATTTTATTCTCATTTTTACTTCATAGTGTTCATAAAGAAGTAAAGGGAGTTATCACACCTCCATTTGCGGTGGGATTAAACGACGCTGGGTATATTAATTAAGAAAATTCCCATCGATTTGTACAGAGATTTATACGTGTAGTTCCATCCGCAGCTACACCGCGCTTTTATTTAAAATCGCAAGTGATTTTGAAAAATATACGTTGCTTTAATGAAAATACGCTCGCAACCCAAGAACGTATTTCGCGACCAGGAAAGTAATGAAATAATTTAGCTTTCATCAATCATTTTTCCAGCACCGTAGACAAATTTACCTACGCTGTTTCGCCGCGGCGCCGAGTTAATTTAAATTCACCAATCGTACGCAGCTGCAAATGCTTGATTTTTAAATAAATAGTCGAATTCACTTCCCGTGATTGAAAAGTAAAATAATTAAACTTTGATCAAATTTCGTTTCGCGTATTTCCTGAGATAGGTGCGATAAAAGCGTTCAGCATCCGTGCCTAGTTGCCTAATGCCTACACACTTTTTCCGTCGTCTAAAGAAATTAGAGTAAGTTCATTTTCGGTTTTCACCTTCCGAATTATATTTTTTCTTCTCTTTTCACCACGCCTGACTTATATCTCGCATTGAAACGTTAAGTCCCCTTTTCAAAATGGAAATCGCAGGCGAGAAAAAGTTTATTTGACACATATTGTCGAAAGTAAAAGTTCTTTAAAATGGAACGTATAACCCCATTTCGTTAATACCGTAAATTAAACAAGCATATCTAGAAAACAGCAAAGCACTTTTTTAAGATGTAGTTTTCCACACAAAACCAACTTTATTTTAACTTCATAATGGGTACATTTATATTCCGCGCGCAGTATAAGTAACTAACACGCAACAGAACTTTCTTTTCTCTTTGTACTGGGCCGAAGTTTTCGGGTATTTAAAGGGGTAAAGGGTCTTTATTCTGTTGCTTACAGAGCACGTATCGTCGTATCATTCTACACCACCAGGAAATTTCCTTCACGTAAATGAAAAGGATACATTTTCCTTGTGGTTTTTATACGCTTCGGTAAAAGTAAACACCGACGAGACAGCAACAGTCGAAAGTTTCTGACACGACCGGTGATTATCGCTATCGATGATATAATAAGTTTTGCATCTTGCTCCCTCCTCTTGTAACGACGGCTTTATTTTTCGACAGTTTTAACAATTACGGTACATGATGAAATTGAAAAATTTTCAATTGCCAAGTTTTTCACATGCATCTTTGACATTTTCCAAAAAAGAATTGCAATGGTAAGTCTTTTGCACCCTTTGGTCTTGAAATTTCACGATATTTGTTACATTAGGTTAAATCACTGAGAAATAACTAGATGACATAGTTCTGTTATGTCAACATATTGGAATCAATTTTTTTCAAATATGGGCATCTCGCTCATTATTAATTATTAAAAATTTCAATTTTCTTCTACAAAAAGTACAGGTCACTTCCTTTACTTCATTTTGTATAAGGTCGTGACAATTGTCATACTTTTGTTTTTGGTTGATCTTTTGATCTGTGCCCATACTTTTTAGATAAGTAGGCACTAAGTTGCTAGGCATAGGTACTTAAGGGGGGGTCATGTTTATAGTTGGTTACATAACCAATTCATTTCAGGAAAAAACGCTAAAATCGCTGTAACAAAATACCATAGTAAGAACTAAGAATCTTAATTGTAATTGTATGATTGTAGTAACTTTACAAAAAGTACAAAAAACGTGATTTTTAAATAATTTTAATTTGAATGCTGTTCATCACTGTTCATGTTTAAATTTTAATGTAATAGTGTTCCTTTGTATTTATAAATTGAAGATGCAAAGTAACACAATATGCTCGTGTGTTCGAGCATTTGCGCGCATGCGCGCACAAGAAAGCTCATGCTGGAGTATTTTCCATCTCGAGTTGTAGAATTTTGGAGACCGAAAAATGAATTCCTATAATTTCAATTTTTCGAAAAAATTGGGTAATTTTTTGATATAATATTCATAAACGTATACTCATTTGTCCAACAGCAGGCCCGTCGAGAGGTAGGACGGGGCCCAGGGCAAAATTTTCGCAGGCCCTACCTGATTCAGTGGGGGGGGGAGATTTAATAAAAATCTAGATCTAGTAATTACAAGTATTATGTAAATCATGAAATGTTTTATTATTGACATTCAAAATTCACATCATATAGATACTATACACACAGAAAACATTTTCCATTCAAAAATGAGATTTTCGCGCCTTTTTTAAAGCAAAATCGTTGATTACGTTTTTGTAAGAAATTTGTTTTGCGAGTTTGCTTTCAATTGCAAGCAAACTGAGTCCAACTAGTTGATCCTGAGTCATTGTAGCACGAAAATAATTTTTTACTCGGGATAAAACGCTGAATGAGCGTTCCCCGCTTGCTACAGTGGCTGGCATCGCTAAAAATATGC
>QBDW01010583.1:10000-13845 GCA_003261595.1 Maconellicoccus hirsutus | reverse complement strand
TTTGAAGGCCTCAGTTCGAGTCTCCAGGGGGTTCCCTTGGTGGGATGGGTGATCATGAGAGTACGACATAGGGGTAGCAAAAACAACCCCAGAGGGCTAATAAAAGGTGCTATAATTGATGGCAACCATTTCACGCCCGCTCGTTGAGTGGCCAGGTTGTCGCGATCTTGGCCAGAAATTTGAGATTTTGGAAATTCCTAGACACGCGCCCTTCAAATTTGAAGGAAAAAAATCAGGTTTGAAGGACCAAAATCACAATCCAAGGGGGACCCCTTGTGAAAATGGCAAATAATTGCGAATCATGCAATGCTTCAAAATTACTAGAGACCTTTGCTAGAGTTGTGCTACTAACAAAGTTGGCTAGTGATTTTCAACTTTGCTATTCAATTTGAAGCCCCTGCGGGAAAATTTTGCCATATGGTAAGTCCAAAAGGGGTGTATACTGGTAGGTTTTAATGTGTGAGAGGGGTGTTCAAATTGCTCCCATCTGTATGCTTCCGCGTGCTGGAGGTATTAGTGCAGAAATTACTCCCCACCCGTACACTGCATCCTGTGGGACTTGAACGGGAGACTTCAAAATTACTAGGAAATACAAGCATTTCTAATCAACACCAAGGAAGGGCGTTGGTTTCTTTCAACTGAGTGGTCACCTCTTCAAGTTACTAGGCAAAGTCAATATTCCACCAATGGAAGTCATGATGGGCGGGTAAGAGGAGGCTATTGATTTGATGCTATCGCTTCAAATACTATAACAAACTCTTACTTTTACCATTTAAAGGTTTCTAAATTCTTTCTGTGCGCTATATAGTATTCCACCTTTGTATATACAAAACCATCTAAACGGGAAAACACGTAAAGCAAAGTATTATATGTATTTTGTAAGCCTCAACTAAGAGTGTGCGATGTATTTCAATATATTCTACGCGGTATCTTGATGTGAGATATCTCCAACGCGACAGCGTTGGCGCGAAAAATGAGAATTGAGCACCCGCAAGTAGCCAGATAAGCTGCATAGACAGCTGCTGAACTTTCTTGACGCGTTTTTACCTTTCCTATGCACACACCACCTACACACTAGTATACCTCAGCGCACATACTTTCATATTATTTCATGGAATATTGTCACTCAACACCCTTCACACGGACTTGGTTCTTTCAAGCTCACCACTAGCATCATCATCATCACCACCACATACTTGGATGATGATGATGATGAAATCTAAATATATTGTTAAGACGATACAAAGTTAAACTGCGTCCATCAATACTTCTTAAAGCATGAGGATTTGAATGGTATGTTGAATTGGTAGGAAGCGTTTCTTGACTAGTGTCGTAAAATGTCTTGATGATTTGCGTGTCCGGGAATTTTCTCGGTTACGCCGAACCACCGGAGTATCTTGGGTACGTAGTCAATTGTGGTTTGAAAAACTCGTAAAGGGCTTGAAGAGCTTGTGCGTTCCTGAGCATTGGACCTAATTCGAACCGAACGTTGATCTTGGTTATCTTTCTTCGCAAGGTGATTCTTGCCATTATGTGTCTTCTACATATAAATACTCTATGCGAGATGCTATCATCTATGCCGCACGTCCTACATTTAGGTGAGTCGATTAGTTTGAATCGGTATCCACATACTTGGATTGTACTTTTGAAAAAATTTTCTACCACACGCATACGATATACTAGGCTGTAAAAACGTTAATTTTTATCCACGGCCATAGGACTTTGAAAGCACCGCATCCCGTCCGATCTGCGAAGTTAACCAAAGTGCCGCCTGGCTAGTACCATGGTGGGGGACCACATGGGAATCCCTGGTGCTGTGGTTTAATTTTTTGGATTTTTGGAGGATGTGTGGGGGGATTTGGAGAGGTTTTGTTGCGAGATGCGGGCATGTGCATGCATGTTCACGCATGGTGGAGGGAAGTTTTTGCTGGGAGCACGTAGAAAGCAGGTGCACGTGCGAACCGGCTGTTACCACGCTGGTATCACGCTGATATCACGCTGATATCACGCTGCTACCACGCTGTCACCACACTGTCGCTCCAATGTGGTGTTATTTTTTGGCACCTTGTGTCATGACAATACCACGTCGACAAGCATTCAGTGAGGATGGAGGGGGGAAGATGCATGTTGATGATATTTATTTGCATTGCAGCTGCTGCCATTTGTGCAGAAAGACGCTTGTGTTACCTCCACACACCGCCGTTGCTGCTCTCTGGGTGCATCCCGGGCTGGCCGAGGGGAGGTGACGACGGCGAGGGCGATAGAGGGGCGAGGAGGGACGCGAGGGGGTGAGCAGGGTGTCCATTGTATTAAACGCGCAGGTATCTATATGTCAGAATTTTGCCTCTCCCACACACCCCCAACTGCGCCAACCACGGTGGATCGAGTGGAGCTGAAAATTTTGGCGACCACCCCCACGGCGCAGCAGCGGAGGGTATGCCTCTAAGAGTGCGACAAAGTGTAGAAAACACGTGTGTTTACCCATAGTGTGTTTTTATCCCCGCCACCTGCCATACTCACCTCGGAAACGAATTTCGAAAATGACCCCCCAGTTGCGCAAAACGAGAAACCCTCAAATAAGCAGTAACGCCCGGACTGCAACCACACGCGCCTCACAAATCGTTACCACCCCCGCCAACGAAAATCGCTCAGTTAAGGTTTTGGCCATTTCGACCCCCTACAACCAATGTAGGAGGGAAGTAAAAGATGAGAAATAAAGAAAAGAAGTCAATTCTGATCTTTAATTTCAAGTCGATTATTTCTTTCTCCCACCAGTCGACCGGGGAGCCAGATGGTGAAAGCGCTATGTTGAGTAGCGTCTGTGTGGCTGTGTATTCAAAACCATGAGCTTGAGTTTACTCGCCTTGGTTGAGATGCACCCACCGATGGTCAGCTGAGGCGTTTAAGGGAGTTGCTAAGCTGTTGTCCACCTGGTGGATGTCAAGCGGTGACAGACTACGCCTAGAACTTGGTAGAATGATTTCTACAATGTTCAAAAGTAAGCGTTCTATGATTTTATAGAGCTGCTGAAAGAGTGATAAAGTGGGTTACTAGTTGATAACCAAACTTCTCAATAGCAAATTGAAGTAACGCCTAGATTAGAGAATTTAATTTCTTGATTTATGGTAGCCTTCAACTAGGAGTATGAAGTTGGCTTTTATTAGCCAATCGATTACATCCAAAGTCTTGCTGAGATGGGTTTCATCTATTGAATGCAAATTTTAGTGAAGTCAATCACGATGAAGCTATTATTTCATTTAATATCAGCACTTTAGTAGAAAGCTGAGGTTCAAACCAAATACGAACGCGAGTTGATTAGTTATTTTTATAATTATCAACATCAATCGCCAATAGTTACCTGGTTGATCCTGCCAGTAGTCATATGCTTGTCTCAAAGATTAAGCCATGCATGTCTAAGTATAAACAAATTTGTACTGTGAAACTGCGAATGGCTCATTAAATCAGTTATAGTTTATTTGATGGTACATTACTACATGGATAACTGTGGTAATTCTAGAGCTAATACATGCGTTAAAATCCCGACTTACGAAGGGATGTATTTATTAGATACAAAACCAATTCGTGGCAACACGATATTGGTGAGTCATAATAACTTTTCGAATCGCATGGCCTTGAGCCGGCGATGCATCATTCAAATATCTGCCCTATCAACTTTGGATGGTAGGATAGAGGCCTACCATGGTTTTAACGGGTAACGGGGAATAAGGGTTCGATTCCGGAGAGGGAGCCTGAGAAACGGCTACCACATCCAAGGAAGGCAGCAGGCGCGCAACTTACCCAATCCCGACACGGGGAGGTAGTGACAATAAATAACAATACAGGGC
>QBDW01010583.1:0-2500 GCA_003261595.1 Maconellicoccus hirsutus | reverse complement strand
GTAGCTGTTTACATAGTCATAAGCTTCTTGCTTGTTCCACTCTAAATTGAGGTGTGCTTTAGCGAAACATCTATCTATCGCAGCAGTAGAAGTTTCGCGCTGAGCTTCGCAGTTGTCGCTAATGCCTTCAGACTGATCCATCATTTGATAGCCAACTTCATAAAAGCAATCCCACAAATCGTTGAAGGTGGCATCACTGTACCACTCTACACGCTTGCTCAGGTGGGATGGAACATGACTAGTTTCCTTTCCATCTAAGGGGTTCTCCACACCAATAACAGTTCCCCCGAGGCCAGATGACTGTCGGATCGGCGAACCCATCACCGGGACCAGTGTCTCTAGCAGAAGAAAACAGATTGTAACCGAATAAAGGCAGTGTGATATAAAAGATAGGTATTTGCCATATAGTATACTCTCGCAACGAGCACCCAAACAACCTGTATTCTCTGTCTCCTTCTTTGGCATACAAATTCCCATATTTGGTGAAGACAGGACATCCTTCTTTATGGACTTCTTGTAAGAAATATTGCAAACATTTCTCTCTCCTGTTAACATGTTCCATAAAAGCTTTTGTTTGTAGATACGATATGGGATTGACTATATCCGAATATATAAAAAATATAATTTTTTTTTTTAAAAAATTGGAGGACTTATCTATTGCGATTACATTGAGTTTGAAAATTAACTTTCCATTGAAGACTGGGACCTTGTGTTTGATAGCTTTACTGTCGTTGTCATAGAAGGTTGCACTGTCACCCGGTAGGTGATTCCTAGGTTGTATTACTTGAGTGGATTTGTTGAGATGATCATGGAAGGGAACTCCGAGAAATAGAAAGCCTCTGTATTGATCCAATTGATAGTACCGTCTTTGCACGCCAGGTTCAGCGTCGTTGTGCTCACGGTAACTGCGTTGATCTAGTCACTAGCGGTTTGAAAGTATTCGGTCTGTAAGTTGTCTGCAGGTGAGGTTCACTTGATTGTTATGTTTGTCTTTGAGTCCTGAATGGTTCTCTTGGTGAGATGGGTGAGGGTTGGTACATCACATGGGGTGGGTAAAAACAACACCAAAGGGCTAATAAAAGGTGCTGTAATTGCTGGTAACCATCTCACACCCGCTCGTTAAGTGGCGAGGTCGTTGCACTTTTCGCAAAAAATTCGAGATTTCGAAAATTCCTAGACACGCGCCCTTCAATTTTGAAGGGAAAAAATCGCAATCCTATGGGTCCCCCTTGGAAAATGGCAAATAATTGCAAATTCTGCAATGCTTCAAAATTACTAGAGACCTTTGCTAGAGTTGTGCTACTAACAAAGTTGGCTAGTGATTTTCAACGTTGCTATTCAATTTCAAGCTCCTGCGGGAAATTTTTGCCATCTGGTGAGGCCAAAAGGGGTGTATACTGGTAGGTTTTAATGTGTGTGAGAGGAGGGTGTTCAACTTTCATTAGATGCTCCTTTCATAGGCTTCAGTGTGTTGGGGAAGTTTCATACCTCCGACCTTGCTGCATCTTATGGGACTTGAACGGGAGACTTCAAAATCACTAGGACATCCAAGCATTTCTGAGCAGCGCTAGGCAAGAGCGTTGGTTTCCTTCAAGAAAGTGCGCATCTTCCTTCAAATCACTAGGTAAATTCAAGATTCCACCTATGAAAGACACGATGGGCGGGTAAGAGGAGGCTATTGATTTGATGCTGTCGCTTCAAATGCTATAACAAACTCTTACTTTCACCATTAGAAGGTTTTTAAATTCTTTCTGTGCGCTAATTGTATTCACCTTTGTATATACAAGTATCGTCTGACCAGGAAAACACGTAAAGCAAAGTATTGTATGTATTTTGTAAGCCACAACTAAGAGTGTGCTATGTATTTCAATCTATTCTACGCGGTATCTTGATGTGTGAGATTTCCAACGCTGTCGCGTTGACGCGAAAAATGAGAATTGGGCACCTAAAAGTTGCCAGATAAGCTGTATATATAGCCCTTGAACTTCATTGACGCGTTTTTAACTTTCCCATGTGCACACCTCACCTACCCACTAGTATACCTCGTGAACATACTTTCACATTATTTCGTTGAATTTTGTCACCCAACACCCTTCACACCCACTTGGGTTTTCACGCTCACCACTAGGATCATCATCATCACCACCACACACTCAGATGATGATGATGAAATCTAAATATATTGTTAAGACGATACAAAGTTAAACTGCGTCCATCAATACTTCTTATAGAGTCAGGATCATTTTACTTTTTTTGAGTTTGTGGGATTCAATTGGAAGCGTTTCTTGACCGGAGTCGTAAATTGAGATGCTTTTTGCACCGTATTGGATTCGAACCTACTACCCTCTTGTGAGGAGAGGACCTAAGCCTTCACCGCCACCCCAGGGGCAGCGGCACCACACACTCAGATTATACTTTCGAAAAAATTTTCTAGCACACGCATACGATATACTAGGCTGTAAAAACACTGATTTTTATCCACGGCCATAGGACTTTGAAA
>QBDW01010522.1:0-33958 GCA_003261595.1 Maconellicoccus hirsutus | reverse complement strand
CAGTACGAAAAAGTCGGTTGTTGTATGTGATTTAACATGCCTAGCGCGTACCGCACAGTGGAAAGTACTGGCTAACGCGCGCGCGCGCGTTTTTTCTTATTTTTAACCACGATCCTGTGCAGGCAAAATTTAGGGAAAAAGTTTACCATATGACATCTAGAAGTCGAAAATACGTCTAGAAAATGAGGTTTGAAAATTTTGCAGAATGAGATAGATACTCGTACCTGAAAAAAAAATAATAAAGTTGAAAACGCCCGTTTGGAGGGGAAAAATTGAAGTGGCGGGTTGTTGATTTCCTCATGGAAGGCCCTTGTGAGGGTCCATCATGAAGCAACATTTCAATTAAATCCGTCAACTGTGATTTTGGAAAAAATTTCTATCTAATTTTCAATAAAAAAACCATTTCCCTAAAACAAGGGAAGGGGACGGGTGAGCTGAAATTTTGGTCATGAAGGTTACTCAGTGTTACCCACCTGCCACCTAGCAACCTTGAGGAGGAGAGAAATGGTGTTGCATGCGAAATCAGTCGGTTTGAACCTTCTTCAACACTCGGCTCTACGTATTTGAGATAATGGATTTTTCGACTTTTGGCGCGCTGCGCTGGATCAAGTAAATGTCCTACTGTGCGTCGCGTCGTGTCGCGTCGCGTCGCGTAGCTGTGACGGTGAATAAAACACTACACCCGTAGCACTGCAGTACTGCACATCGTTGCGGTCTCCACCTCTCCACGCGTACACTACAATTCTCGTAATTTAGGCACTATGACTGTATAGGTAATTAGGTACGTAACGTAACGTACTTGGTAGGTACGATGTAGGAGCGTAATACTTTGTTAGTACGTGGACTACGTACTGCGTAGATGTACTACGCTACGTTTAGTTACGTTACGTTACGTATAGGTACGACATAGCCCTCACTCGTATTGCGTACCGTACCTGTGCAACATCGATAATAAAATTAGGCCTTCTAAAATAGCCAAGTAGGCAGGCCTACTATCGAAGTACCTACTACCTACTAGACTAGACAGTAAATACTGCGAGTAGATACTTGTATGCGTATGCGTATGCGTATGCGTATGCGTATATCTGTACCTGAGGAGGCAAAGCAACTTACATGTCGCATGACGCCGCACAACGTTACATTAATTTATTTTAGTTTAGGTGTTTATTGTTCGCAGAAGAATGGTTGGCATTATTGTTGCGGTCATGTTTATGGTTGCGGCTACGGCTACGGCTACGGCTAAGACTAGCCGCTACGTCAGCGCCAACGACACGACAAGCGTACCAATGTTTTGGTTGTCGCCATTACAGGTTACGCTATCGGCGTTTGTATTGGTACTGATGTACGCGTACGTGTGCGTATACTCGACGCATAAAAGGAGAACGAAGCGCCTGAACAAAATGTTGCGAGCATTTCCGTCGCCACCTACCTTGCCTCTCATCGGAAATATTCACTTGGTGTTTGGAAACGTGAATGGTTACGTATCGCATGCACTCGTACTCGTACTCGTACTCGTAATCCTTAGCTTAGCACATGCGCTCGTTCTTTTTTTTATTTTTATTTTGTTCGCGCATCGTAAATGCCCATCGAACCGTTTATCGTTTATATGTACTCGACTGTTTCATCGCTATAAAAATTAATTCACATGCGTAGGTCGCGTCAAGAAATTTTTGCAAATACTCGACCAATGCAATAAATCTCCGGTTGTTGTTTGGCTATCGTCATTTCTACCATTCTTGGTACTTACCAAGCTCGAAGATATACAGGTTCGTAACGTGTACGCCGATCATCCTCTTCGATCGATGGGAAAATACCGCTGTCGCGGCCACCGCCGCCGTCACCCTCTTATATGTTGTATACACGTGTACTTTGAATTTTACATTTCACGTGCCGCCTCGTATGATACGTACTCGTATGTGTATATAATTAATTACATTATGTACTACGGTAAACGAGTATGTAATATGCAGTATAAAGGCGACGAAAACGATGACGGCTTGTGGCTGCTGCTGCCGCCGCCGCCGCCGTTCTGGCGTCTACCGCGTGTAATTTTAGCTTAATACGTTTTTTTGTTTTTTGTTTTTCATCATCATTGATAGATTGTGTCGAGTCGATGCGTCGATCGAGATTCCATGGGATTACTGAAAGATTCGATAGGCGACGGTATCGTCATCGCTAGGGGTAAGTTACGATAATTGAACCATAACTTATGCATTATAGTACCTTCTACCTTCTACCTAACCTAGTTTTGGTAATTTTCAATTTTTTTTACGTATTTTCTCATTTTTATCGATAATAGGCCTAATTATTATTTTTAATACCAGCGGAAAAATGGAAGAAAACCAGACGACTTATAAATCCAGCTTTTTCGATTGGCATGTTACAACGATATTTGGTCGTGTTCAACCAACAAGTCAACATTTTGGTGCGTCAACTGAAAAAGGAAGCGGACACCGGACGCACGTTCGACATTTGGCAATACATGATTAACGCAAATATAGATATTATTACTGGTAAATAAGGTACTCGGTACTTCAGCATAATATATGCACTTGGTAGTTGGTACGTAATACGATAGTGAACACCTACTGTACGTGTAAACCGTAAACGAAGACTGCAAACAGATACGCGCACACGCACACGCACACGGACGCGTACACGGACGCGTACTCGTGTATGTTTACCATTTCTTTCGCTCTTTTTGCGGCGAACAATTAGGCAATTTTGTTTACATCCAACTACGTGTGCATTGCGCGCATTTACGGCGAATCGTGTAGGCAAATCTATTAACATGTAAACTTGGTCGCGTAGACAGACGAGCGCGACGCGACCGGTAAAATGGCTGGATGGCTATTAGCGTACGCGGTACACGGTACGCGGTATGCAATAATGCACTATGCAGTATGCACCAGCACAAGTTAGGGGCATTAGTTCACCCATGGCGGCTGATCATCCATCATCGTTCACTTGTGGTTTAGCGAACAAAATCAACGAGATTAAAATGCTGTCATGTACGTGTACTGTACACAATACGAGTACGCATACTGTATGTGGACGTACCTATAGGTACATATTAGGTACCTACGTAAATGGAAAATTCGAATTAAATGTTGAAACTTGTGGAGAGTATCATACAAGAAATACTGAACGAAAAGAAAAACGAACCGGCTTTGTTTGTTCTTGAGTAGAGTGAGAAGCATGGTTGAATAATACTTACTCCGGTACCTTATCTACGCGTAGTTACGTATACGTACTCACTGGTATGAACGGTACTACGCATTTTACTGCAGTTTATTTGCGCATTCGCTGGCTGTTACGAGTAGACTGTTGCAAAGCGTATACGGCGGCGTATGCGTATCCCACCTGATGAAGAGTTGGTTTCAAAGCAAAACAATTCGATAATCTTTTAAAAATGTCATGTATATGCAAAGAAAGTCGCAGCAACACGTTCGTCAACATTTTCATAGACAGCACATCGAGGATCGAGCTCGAGCTGACACGTTTTTTAACTGAATCTTGAATAAAAATTCGCGCAGTGTTTGAAAAAAAGACGAAATCAAGTAAATTTCGGTACTAGCTCGCTAGTCGCTACTTACCAATACCAGTTCTCCGCGCTGGAAAATAGAAAATGATACCGTTAATTGCTTTGGATTGCAACATTTTTGTTACGAAAGTAAGCCTAATCACGTTTTTTAATGCGTTTATTTCAGAAAACATCACCGGCTGTGAATTAAAAACTCAAAAGAATCTTGGAAATGAATTTTCTGACGCTCTAATAAAGTAAGCTAGATGAGTTTTTCGCGTCATTATTGCAAAATTTGCGACTGCAAGCGTATAAGTAGTAAGCACCCGCACAAATAAGTGCATGCATGCATCATGCATGCATGCATGCATACTCGGATGTACATACCTACAGTATGATTGTGCGGTTGATGTTACTCGTAGTACCTCTCAGCGCAAAAATCCCATCAACGTACGAGTAGATAAGTAATAGAAATAAATTATTTTCAAACCTAAATTGACGTTTATAAATCGTTACTTTGATTAAAATGAAGAATTCGAGTTTATATTAATCATTCAAAAACGAAAAATGTTATCAACGACTTACTTTTTTTGTAAGTTTTTTTTTGTACTGTACTTCGCACGCACTGGCGTCACTATTTACGTTGTTTGTGATTTGTGTGAGTGTGGCCACTTTTTACGCGTCAGCTACGTTGATGGGATTTTTGCGCTGGCGCTGGCGCTGAGGGGTACTAACATCAACCGGACGTACTGTACATACATTACATACATACATACATGTCTCTGCTTATGCAGTCCCGATTTTGGTAGTTGGACTGACGTTCTCAGGCCCTTTCGACGTTCCGAGACCCACAACGTTTTTCTGTTATGATCCGCTTTCTATGATATTTAGCTATACGGCGATGCGTAGGCACATTTTCGCCTGGGCCTCACATCGTATGTATACCTTCCGCAATTATTTTATACAGATTTAGTTCAAGTAAACTCACTGTGGAGTACGCCGCTAACTCTGTATTTTAAGTTCCAAGATTTTCCACCAACTATCTGAGACTCGCTAATTTGGCGATGTTGCGTATTGCGCATTGCGCAGAAACAAACGCACGCGTATCTCGGACTGTGTGTGTTTATTTGTCTGTTTCCCTACCCCTGTGACTCGGGTGGTGTCCAAATTGACACGAGTGAACGGCCAATGTTATTTCCACCCTAGTCTTTGTCGATGTTTTAGAAATGCCGGCTCTCAGATCGTCTGCATCATGTTAAAGGGCTTCACAAAAATAGTGGTAACAATATGCACATAAAATTTATACCACTTTGTCCATTTTTTTCAATACGAGTATGTGTTTCATGACGCCATTTGGTGAAGAATTATGTAAAAATCATTCCTACACTTCCAACCTACCCAAATACAGCGTGAATCTCACGTAAAAAGCCAATTGAATTCACCGCTGCCAACGTAATGTCTAGCCCTAGCCACATTTTCTGTAAAATTTGCAAAAGCGGACGGAGTCCGTTAAATTTTGCTCCTCCCCAATTGGCAATCGAGCTAGCAAACATACACCCAGCATAATTATGCTGGTATGATTTTCAGACTATTTTCCTAGCAAATTAGCTAGCGAAATTTACTACCACTTTGCCAGCGAAAAGGTCAACAATTTAGCAAAAGCTTAATATTTGTAGTGGAGAAATGCTTTCATCTACTAAAAAAATCCGAAACCAAAATATTGAAAAAAATTTGGAATTTACTGGAGATAGATCGCTACTTACTGTGATCTTACCACCCGGCTATCTCCGGAATTGAAATTTATAGGTTAAGTTCATCGAATAAGCTTTTATAATTTTCAACTTGGTCAAAAATAGCTAAGCATTTTTCAAAAAAATCTACTCAGGCCTAAATATTTTTCAAGAAAAGCAAATAAATATTACTTGAAAAATCGTCAATTCAGCTCAGATTTTGCATTATCAACGAAGTTATCGGGTTAATTTCATCATTTTCGTCATTAAGTTTTCCATTGTTCAATTTGGTTACAACCAGCCAAATATCTCTTTAAAAAACGCTAAATTTCAACTGATAACTACGATTGCTCGCAAAATCAGCTGGAATATACGAGTACGTACGAGTATAGTACGTAGCATTTTCGCTAAAAAAAATGCCAGAAAACTTGTACGTACCTAGCTACGTAGCTACCTACTAGCAGATATTCCCAGCACATTTTGTCTCAAAATCATACCAAGGCCTACCACTTTTCTGCTAATCTAACAAATTTGTGAAAAAATAACTAGCATAATGTTAGCAAAAAAGTCTCACGCGAGCTTTTGCCAGCAGGAGCGTTATTCCTGAAAAATCGTAATCGGCGCAACGCACGTAACGGGCGTATTCATAAATTAAAAAAAATATGCGTAACGGCGTAATCAAAATACTCGTACCTTACTCTCGAACAATGACGCGTTTTTTTCCTTTCTTTCTTTCTTTCTTTCTTTCTTTCCTGGAGAGGGGACATAATATAATTAATTGGTCGCCCAGTAGGTACGCAGAAATTCTCTATAGTACGAGTATCTACTATCTACATATACGCGCATGATACGGGTAGACCTATTCCTTCAGAGTATCGTGGGTATGCGTGAAAAGGTGATGAGTTGTTTTTTCTTTCAGATGTTTAAAACTGGAAAGTACGAGATTGTTACTGCCTTGGTTAATATGGCCGTTTCTTTTCTACTTGTACAGAGTGTTCACCGGCAACAGGAAGCTTTTTGATACATTGCATAAATTACCAAAACAAGTAAGATAAACGCATGCATGCAATACACAGAATACGAGTACAGCTACACAACATATACACATACTCGTACTTAGGCCTACTAATGCAGTAGGTAGTAGGTGGGTAAGGTATACATGGTCTGAATGATACACATACACCCGTCGTATGTTGCAGGTGCTAAAAATGAAACTGGAAGAATACCATTTGCGAAGAAGTCTGAAATTTACGCATATTGAAACTAGTACTAGTATACCCGTAGGTAAGCGTTTAGACCTACCTATCTGTATCTACTGTACGCCTATACAGTATAGGCTACGTCATACGAGTATCAAACTACGTATTTTTATATTAAATTCAAGCGTGTTTATAAAATGAGTATAGGCCTACATACGTGTTGTTGTGGTTTGGTTTTGATATCGTAATTTTAACGGCAGAATTGAGTGATCGTTACCTACATTGACGTTTGACATTTGTGTTGGGAATTGGGATTATGATTAGGCTACCTATTTATTATGTATTATTTTTTTTTATGGAATACGATTAACACTATGAAATCGGTGACGAGCACTAGTTTATTCCAGGGTCTTACGCGGTACAGCAACTGCCAAACGACGCCGCAAAACATTGCGAAACTTACGTTAAAGGCGGCGGCGAACCAAAAACCTTGATCGACATACTGCTCCGCGTTCGTGAGACGAATTCTGTTTTCACCGAAAAGCAAATACACGATGAAATGCTGAACATAATTGTTACGGTAACTGTAAATAAGTACCACGAGTACTTTTGCCGTTGGCGATAATACTTAGGGTGTAACGTATTCAAGGCGTTAAGGCGGCTAACCAAAGATGAGTTAATATACTCGTACCAAAACTGAATTACTTTTGGGGGAGAGCGAGAGCGAGAGCGAGAGCGAGAGGGACAGGGCTAAAAATGGTAACACGAATTCGCAAACATTTGTAACTTTTCTTTTACATGTCCAACGGGACAACGGCTAAGAAAAGGCGAAGGTGTCGTAAAAGCAAAAAATTAATAATTTTTATTTTTGCCGTATCGTACAAGTAGTAGGCTTAACCCTGTTATCGGGGGCAGATTTAGGATTTTCCGCCTACGGGCAGTGAATTTTTTTCGCTCCCCTCAGGACCGAGTTAAAATACGAGTATTTCAATTTAAAAAACTGAAGAAAGAAAAAAAAAAGGGAAAACTTCTTTCGCGGAGCGAGTGCGAAATTTTTTTTCACATCCATTGCAAAAGTATACCGAGTTTTTTGCCATTTTGCAGGAGGTTTGTGTTGTAGGCCTACTGTACAATTTATTGTAAAAGCGCTTGTTGCAGCTAAATGACTAATACACCACCGGGGCACTGGCTGCCCGTAAGAATAATTAAAAATGTTTACGAAGCGAAGGTATTTTTATTGAAAAACCTTTGTTTTATCCGACTGACTACCATCGGTACTTGCCGCCCCTGAAATCGAACATTTTGTACTCGGCAAAATCACTCGAGTAATTTTCGAAAAAAGCCGTTAATTTAATTTGGAGGCTTTTTTTCTGGAAAAAATATTGGCTGACTTCCTTGTACGAGTATCCCTGACGTGAAACTCGAAATGCAAGTTGAAAGACGAAGTGTTCACGCGTGTATACTTTGTAGGGTAGTGAGTCAACCGCCGTTATGGGAAGCTTTGCCATTCTGATGTTGGCGATTCATCAAGAAGCCCAGGTAAGTTTGGGTGAAGCGATGACGCGAAGCGAAACATAACGAACTCGTATAGTACATACATACTACATAGTACATAGTACATAGTACATAGGTAGAGGTACATACATACTACCTACGAGTATGCAACGATTGGTACGTGCGAGGTGCGAGTCGGTTGGTTGGTTTGTTTGCTGGTTTGTTCGATCGTTTTTTTTTTTGTTTTTTTTTTGTTTTTTTTCGCACAGCAAAAGGCCTACGATGAAGTGCGTAAGATTATCGGAGATGAAGAAAGAAATTTACGAATCGACGACGTTGCACGCTTGACTTATGTAGAACAATGTGTCAAAGAGACGTTACGCGTATTCACATTATTCCCAATAACCCTACGTAAAACCAACGAAGATGTTACCTTAAACGGTAAGCCTACGATTACACGAGTACATGAATAATTTTAATAATGTCGGTCGACTACATCAAAATCGAGCTGCGACTCTGGCTACGGTATCGAAATCGGCTTTTATTCTATCGCATTTACGCGTATCTCTACTCGTATTGTAATTTTTAAATTGAGAAATGCCGCCGCAAAACAGTTTTTTTTTCTCTCCTCCTCACGCGCACGTGTCATGTAGGTAGGTAGGTAGGTACTAGGTAGGTACATCTACATAGGTGTACGTATTACTACTATTACGTAATCACGAATGCAGATAATTAGATGTAGGTATTGAAACGTAGGCTTCTGAGAGGAAGGAGAGTAAAGGACGATTTTTTGTTAACTGCCCGATTTTTAGCGGCGCTTTCTACGAGTATGTGGGTGTGGGTTTGCGAATCAGTTCTCTCTTTACATTTTGTTGCGATATGTGAAAAGCAATCAATATCGCTTAAGTAACAATTGCTTAACAATAATACTCGTAGCCGTAGGTAGGCCTACTTTTAAAAGATGGGATTAACACGTATGTGGTATGTACGAGTATAGTATGTAAATTTATTACATACTGTATAGTACTCGTATGTAGAGTATGTAGCTTGAGCTACGCGTCAGTAGGCCTACTGGTGGTGCCCCTATACGTTCCAATGCTATGTTACGCGTACGAGTATCTACGTTAACAATGATCTAGTCAGTACCTGGCTACCTAACCTACTAAGCGGTAGGTAGGCAGGCAGGCAGGCAGGCAGGCAGGTATTAGGTGACTACAACTAGGCACATAATTACATTTCATATTGCATAAACATAAATATTGTGTATCAGTGAATCAGTATAGTCTACGATACGAACGAATACTATAATGTGCTTAACACAGATGGACGTGTGATACCGCGACACTGCCAAGTTGCTATGGCGTTGCATGCAATTCATCGCGATTCGCTATTCTATCCTAATCCAAAGCAATGGAATCCGGAAAATTTTTCTGCGAAAAATGTGCAAAATCGTCCAAAAAACACTTTTATTCCGTTCGGATTGGGTCCGAGAGCATGCATTGGTAAGCAGAATGCACGTTGCCTATGCCTAGTGCCTACTGCCTACATAGCTATTAGCTACAGCTAGTGAACGTTTCGAGCTCACACCACACTTTACGTATGTAAGTACTAGGTACTAGGTACTAGGTACTAGGTACTAGGTACTAAGTAATAGGTAGTACACAGCGCAGTAAAACAAGCCACGGTCAATGGTCATAGCGTACCAGCGCAGCGTACCAAACGGCAAACGCTCTACGTACTTAATAATCGAAATATCCGACTCTGTAGTTTTTTTTTAATATTAAATTCACACTTTCTGCATATGAGCATACTGTAAAACTTGGATAGGCCACCAGCCGTGGCAGTGGTAGCACTAGCACACTAGCACTCTCTATCTCTACCTACTCGTATACTCGTACAATACGTAGGCTACGCCTACGCGTACATAGCTAGTAGTTAGCTACTTACATTACATTAGTTAGCTAGCTAGGTGTGCTCTGAAAAGTACGCGTACGCTACGTACGTTTACTGAAATTTGTTCGTGTGTACGTTCTGATTGATTTTAGGATCCAAATACGCGTTGATGTCGCTGAAAACTCAAATTGCGCATATATTATACCATTACCACGTCAGCACGGACATCAAATTCCAACATATTATACCGTGCATGGATGCTGTTGTAAGAAGCAAACACGGCTACCCGATTAAATTAAACACACGCTACAATTCGCCTCCGTCACCGTCACCGTCACCGTGAACCGTGATGCATACGAGTATTTTAATACAATACAGTAGGCCTAGGCCTATGTGTACATTACGCAGCCAGCGATTCATATGCATACGAGTACGAGTAGGCCTACATCAAGTACATGCGTATTGCGTACCTATGCAATTGCATAAATACACATACTAGGCTACATGTAGCCTAGGTAAGGTACTCGTACATCTGTCGTCTACCTACCCGATAGTACTGGGTGTTTATTTGAAATTCTGCCAGCATCGATGCGATATCACAAAAAAATTTGGTCACGGCATTGTACGAAATGGTATGTTAATTTTTTCTGTCCAATAAGTCATCCCAATTGGTGTAAAAAATTTAATCAACAAATTAATTGCATGATTTTGCGCTTTATTCCATCGTGATTTTTTTTCAACTTTTTTAAGACGTTCGTATCATTGCTTGTCAGATAAATAGGCCTAATACCAGTAAGTAGTATAGGCGTGCGTATCTCTACTTTGTACGTAGTACGTAATACGTAATACGTAATACGTAATACGTAACACGTAATACGTATAGGCTACGTAGTACGTACATACTGCACGTACACGTACCTACTCGTATTATACAGTCGCATTTCTGCTAGTTGTACTGACGTTCTGAGTGCCGACTCTGGCTCTCGGACGATCAGTTTTCTGAGTTTTCTACGATACGCGTATTTACCCCCGCACTATCCGTCAATGCGTAAGCAAATTTCTACCCACGCCTCACATAGTCTGTATCTCGTATCTGTTTCTGTATAGTGCACTCGTATGTGGTGTGTATTGTGCATACCATCCACAGATTATGCCGCCGCCAACTCTGCGCTGTGTAGCCTACTTATTTAAATGCCGAAATTTTCTAGCAACTATGGCGAGACCCGCTTCCCGCTTCCCGCTTCCTGCTTATCGCTTATCGCTTATGTGGCCATGTTGCGCATTGCGCACAAACAAACGTACGCGTATCTGGCACTGTGTGTCTACATATTTGTCCATTTGCCTAATACCTACGAGTACTTGCCTAGCTCCCTGGCTCTGGTAGTGCGGCCTAAAATGACACGAATGATTGCCCAATACTGTTCGTTCCCACTTCCGTTTCTGTAACTGTAAGTTAGCTGTTGCTGTTGTAGAAATGAGCCTGCATCGTATCACCGGGTCTCACAAATGTATGTACTATGTAGTAGCAGCCATATACTCGTATGTACATAGTACATACATAAGTACGAGTATATAATATAATAATCATGTATTATTGTACATTTAGTATGTTATAAGGATAGGTAGGCCTACACATTATAACGTTACCGCGTCACTTTTATAGGTACGTATTTCATTACGCACGATAATTTATCGATGATTCATTAAATAAAAAAATGCTCGGAGAACTTTCTATTCGTTTTGTTGGATTCGCAAAAGCTACACATAGTAGATACATACATATGTAGGCCTACTTAAAATTAACAAGTACCTAGCTACCTAGCTACCTACCTACCTACCTACCTGCCTACCGTCAACAAATGATGGCGATTTACAGCAATTACGTAACCTGTTATGACACAGATGAGTAGGAGTACCTGTACCTACCTACGTTACGTAAGCAAAGGTTCCAAGTTTGCTGTTAAATTACGAGTAGGCCTACATACGTAATTACTCGTAGTTGGGCGGCTAAAAAATATTTCGACGCAACGAACGTGGCACGCGCGTTAGCAGTGTTCGACGAAAAACGTATCATCAAATCGTTTACAAAACAAATTTGCAGTTTTCTTGAAGGACATGAAAAATTACATGATTCGTTGACACCCACTAGCCTTCCGCGCAATTGAGTCACGCTTATGAAACGCTCGGAAGAGGAAAGGGAAGGGTAAGGGAAAGGGAAAGGGAAAGGGAAAGGGAAAGGGAAAGGAAAAGAAAAAGGAAAAGGAAAAGGAAAAGGAACGGTGGCATTGCGGTGGTCTCTTTGGAATTTTTTGGACTAAGATACGAGTAAATCGAATTGAAATTTTTGAAAAAGTAATGTACAAATGGAGCCGTGTTTATTGGCTCTTCTCACTACGTAGGCTAATAAAAATTCCAACATAGTTACCTCAACTTCGACTTCCATTTTGAAACACTAGCAAGTGAGGATAAGTTTTTCGTCATTTTCTTACGAGGTGATCTTATGCAGGCCTAGGCTATTGGACGTTTCTTTTTTATTTTGAATTTTCCCTTTTGAAAAAAAAAAAAAAAAGAAAAAGAAACGCTTACCTAACTTTATGATGAGCGAAAAAAAGCGCCTTCAACGCGAAATATCTGCATCCGGCAATAAGCGAACGCTCTCAATGAGAGACTCTGCCACACTTGGTGGTTGAAAAAATCTTTCTACTCGTACAGTACGGGAAAAAGAAATTCGCAACAATGAAAACTCGGCTAGGAGTTCATTGATACAGAAGACGACGAAGAGGGGCTGCTGGCTAATCAGTAATCAGTATCGAGTAGAGAAAGTCATCGTCGAGAAAGAGAAGGCAGTCACTCTCTCTCGCTTCGAGATGCTTACTCGAAATTGAGCTCGCTGTTTTTTCAACCTTCGAGCTAAATTTCATGATATGTACTAAGTAGGCCTTCCTTCACCCCATCAAAGTCGTATTGAAATTTCGCTTTATTCATTTCGGTTGTATGCGGGCATGTTGGAAGCGGGATTGCCCTTAATGGTCTCGGGCACCACTCAACCGTTTTGCGTAAAAACTTTACAGTGTAATAGATTTTACGAGGGGAGAAGGGTACCGGACAGTACCGGTCAATTGCGATTGAAAAGTATGAGGTATAATAATTGTTGAAATACCTAATTAGGCTAATTAGGTGCTAATTCAATTAGAAAAAACTAAAAAAGAGAAAACAGAAAAGGCGCTTCAACAATAGGTAAAGCTTTTTCAACTACTACACAGTACAGTACACGGTACTCTCGTAGCCTACTTAAATTCGAAGGTTGAGGTTATAAAATTTTATAACGTTCTTTGTTTGCGATTTCGAAATTTTGGCAGCGACTCATTTTGATACAATTAGCCTAACCGTCGAGAACCGTCGAGGTGGTGCATTCGATTCGTGAGTGGAATTTTGAAATTCAACTTCTTCGTGGTGAAACGGTACCGTGGTTCCCTTCCTTACAGTCGTGATATGAGTATTTTAACATAATGCATCTGTTCTCGAGTGAAATTTTGATTGAGTAAACGTCGAGGTAGAATCGTTCGTGTTTCGAGGAATTCGTGAAATTTTGAGGTATTTTAAGCGCCGTAATTTCATTTATACCTCGTTATCATCAACTCGATTGTTGATTATTTCGCAATTTTTTCCGACGAATGAATCCTGGCAAGAATATCAGATTTTAATGGACGTAAAGGATGTAAGTCTAGTACTCGTACCTAACCTACCTTCTTTTTTGCATTGTGTTTTGTACCCCATCCGTTACGGTACGGTACGGTACGGTGTTGAGTTGAAGATGAACTATGAGCTCGTAGAGGAAATGATGAAGGTGGTAAAAAACGAACACTCCGGAGTCGGACGATGGACGGTGCATGAAGGTATGCGTGGCGTGGCGTTGGCGTTGCGTTGCGTCGCGCGGTGAAAAGTGGCCCGATTACGATAATTTTGACAATACTAATAATACCAATAAAACATGCTACACCTAGTTATCTAGATAACTACCAAGACGTATGTATTGTACCAAGACCTAACGATTCTTCACTAACCAATCCATGGCATTGAAGACCGTAAGTTTGAACGCGAAGAATTGCGTTATCTTTGTTAAGCGCTTGTAATTCCAAGCACAAAATGTAGGTTCTGGTCAAGAGTGGCGTGCCGTCGCGTCGCCTGAAATACGTACATAATAGCCTGCATACAAACGTAAAAAAAGTAGAAGGTCAACTGCATGCATGAAAATACTAGATAAAATAGAAAATGTCTTGTGCAGTTGAAAATTTCTCACTGATGCGGTACCGCGTTAGTTGTACAAGTTCGTTTACGTTACGAGTACTCTTATGATATAAACTGTGAGTAGAAGGGTATTAGGTAATTACGAGTAGATATAAATGTAGGTAGAGGTAGCTATCGGGAAAATACATTGCTTTTTTTTCGGTTTCATTGTACTAAAAATGGCAGCAACGGATTAAGCAATGTTGAATTGAAAATCATTTTCTTCAATAAAAAATATAATTTGATCTTGTGAGTTGTTTACTTCCAAGTTGATAAATTACCATTTTTCAACTTGACAATGGATTGATACGACCGAATGTGATTTTTTAATAAAGAGAATGATGTCCAGTTTAACATTGTTGAAGGTATTGCCGCCATTTTTACAATAAAACCGAAAAAGAAGTAATGTAAGAGTATTTTCGCGAGAGAGGGCATGATTGGCTTGCCTATACCTAACCTACCTACCTCGTACCTACATAACATTTTTGCTGCGCCTTAGTACGTACAGTATATTGTATGTACGAGTACATGCACAAAATTCTCGAATGATACATACTGTAGCCTATGACGTGTAATGTGTATGTTATAACGTTTCTTAATTTAGGCCTACGTGAAATAACGCCCAACGCCGCCGCATGCAATACCTACAATTGTTACATCCGTTAGATATTTCCGTAAAGCTCAAAAAAGGTTGGTAAATTTTTCGTTATATCGTCAATTCTTGTACCTACGGAGACGGACGCATTTTCGCATTATACTGCTCGGCGAATTGCTAAAAATGTTGTGCGGCGTCAACTGGAAATTGTACGCGCTGGTAGCTGCCCTTTGGTTGACTGCGATGGCAACGTGCGTGTATGTTTGGCAGCGAAAAAAAGACCGTGCTTTTTGCTCATTAGCCGATTTTCAGCATTTACCACACGTGCCCATTCTAGGAAGTTTATACTTGGTTATCGGTAACATGCGAGGTAAACACGAGTTATTCTGATTTTTTTATCGCGTTCAAGATTAATAGAAAAACGTAAATAGCCTATTTGTATGCATACAATTATACATACATGTGTACTGTATGTACTTATGCGCAGTTCGAGTTCAAAAAAGTTTGAAACTGATGACGACATACGCAGCAAACAATTCGCCGATGGTATTCTGGTTCTTTAACGTACCAGTAGTTTTTTTGAGCACAAGCGAACAAATACAGGTACCGTAGACCGTACATACATTACATACTCGTACGTATACATAGGCTACTCAGCATTTCCTATTCGACCACATTACCACATTACCACATTACCACACACGGTGTAGTCTGGTCTCACTGTTTAGGACGCTCGCGCTCTAGGAAATTTGAAAATTGAAATTCATTAACGGAACTGGTTGAAAATATGGGCGAATCTCTTATTATATGACTTATACATTATGCGTATGTATGTGTACCATATATGTAAATGTATTTCTTGAACCGGTAAAATCGATTTTTTATTTTTACAAAATACGTAGGTAAGCCTAATATTTCGTCAAAGTTTCATTTGGCTTATTCAAAGCTTGGTTTGCTATTGATTGTCTGCAATTCTGCATACGCGCCTTCTAGATCTCTGGTTACAGTTATTGGCTTCTGGCATAATAGGCATAGGCATAGGTCCAAGGTCCCGGTTGGGCATGATTATTGGCGGGTAAGGGAGCACGTCCAACACGTGTGACCTCCATCCAGATGCAGTCAGAAAAACCACCGCAATGACTATGCCCAACTCGCATTTAGTAGGAGCAGATCTAGAGCACGGCGAAGGTAAACGAAACTTTGATGAAATAAGTACAGTATTCATAGGCGCACTGAGGATTTCCCGCTCCCGCTGGGGAGGGCTGCGATGTTAACTGGAAGGTAAATTCAGAGCACTATTTTTTCGAGAAGGGGCGGGGGAAGGGGTGAATGGTGAAAAACTGTTCCTACCTATAAATTTGAAATAATTATATGAGTGTAGTGTAGTGATTTAAATTTTTATTTACATTTTTAAAATTAAATGCTGATCAAAAAGAAAAAAAAATACTAAAATTTAAAAATTATAAAACAAAATCCGGTCTTCTTTTCTTCTGATTAACGAGTAGGTACATTAATCACCTCGTCCGCGGTTATCTGATTATTTTGTCAATCATTCTCGATTCTCCGTTCAGTCTTAGTTAAATTTGTTCTATTTTTGTCATTTTGATATTTACATTTAAAAAAAAAACACGGCCGATGGGGGGGCTTCAGCCCCCCCCCCTAGCCCCTCCTTTGGTGCGCCTATGCAGTATTAGGTAACGTATTAGCTCATTTTGTAAAAATAAAACGTCAACAATTTTACCGAGCCATTGTCGCCATGTCGCCATTTTTGTTACGGAACCAAAAAAAGGAAACTTTCTTCGCTGGGGGGCCTGCGATCAATTAGTCGCTTGGTGCGAGTAGATACTAGTAGAAATGCATACGCGTACAACAGTATGTACTCGTATCTCCGTATCCTCCCTGTGTGTGTGCGTGTGTCTACGTACTTGTACATTGTAGATGCACTTTGTAGCGTCTACCGTCTAGCACTTACTCGTATACCTAGCATTTGGTAGGTACCTAACTACGAGTAATAACTAGAACTACATACATGTAGGTAGCTACAGCTAGGTACTAGATACTCGTAAGTAACTCACGCCTCAATTGGAATTCATTTTAATGTAGTAACCTTCGCCGTTCTTTATTTTGTAGATGGTATCCAACAAAATACAAGATAGATATGTGTTCGGTATTTTTGAAAACATTTTGCGAGATGGAATTTTATTAGCTCGGGGTTTGTTCGCGTAATACTCGTAGTGATTTTCTTAGGATTATCGAGACGATTATCGCAATTCGCATGTTGATAGGTATAGGTATCTAATACCTATGTCATTTCTTTAAAATTACTCAGGTGAAAAGTGGAAAAATATTCGGCGCATAATGAATCCGGCTTTTTCGGGAACCATGCTGCATCGGTATATGAGCGTATTCAACGAGCAAGCTATAATCTTGTCAAAAAGATTGAGTCAACAGGCCAACACAGCGACCGTGATCGATCTATGGGAATACATTAGTGATATGAATTTTGATACAGTCACTGGTAAGTAGGTACTAGGTAGAGGTACTAGGTAGGTAGTTACTAGTTAGTTAGGTACGTTATTTTCATTAAAACACGTTCATTTTATCCGACCAACTAGCGTATTTGCCGCCCCTCAAATCAAACATATTGTATGTAGATAGCCAGATACTAGATACTGCAGGTAAACGCCGACGAGTCAGCAAAATTATTTTCAGGTTGACAAAATTTCTAACTCAGCTTTGTGATAAAGATGGAAATATTGGACATTTTGTAAATAAATGCCGAGTCATCATTCGAGTCGGTTATACGTACGAGTAGTAAGTACTCGTAATACGAGTGTGTAGGTAATAGGTATACTCGTATGTAGTACGTACCTTACCTACTCTACATTGTACACATAGGTAATTTTGGAAAAAAAATAATGTTTTTTTTACTCGCGTGTGTCTGAATGTGGTAATTTAAATTGCCGACATGAATCGCGGAAGCACACAAGTCAAATTTGCCAATTTTTTTTCCAAAAGAAATATGTATAGGTGTTGGTGTTGTGACTTGCAATAGTTGCACCGCTCCTGTAGGCCTAGCCAAGCAATAATTTTAGGCTATACGAGTACTCGCATATGTACTCGTAGGTAACAGGTATTTGCTTATCTATTTTCAGAAAACATGACGGATTATAAGTTGCACGTTCAAGAAACTGGAGGCAATGACTTCTCTAAAGCCGTTCAAAAGTGAGTAGCCTACCTATAGTCCTATACGTCCTGATTACCCATTGTAAATACTCGTATAGACCTACCCGTTTTTGAAATAGTGAGGTGGAACACTTAAATACAAGTATTTTACTCCGTTCAAGAAAATTTCTTTACGATGTAGGTAGCTAGGTACGTCTACGTACTTACCAGGTAGGCTACTAGGTACTACTCTTTGAAATGCCTAGTCAAAATACCCCTTCGTTTCAGTTGCTCGATAGAGATTGTTTCTTAATTAGGTAGCCTACCTTTCCATCTTTACATGGCATACCTAGGAGGTAAAATAGGCTACCCCCTTTTGAAATAAATTATATACTATATATTTTTTTTTGCAACAATTACTTCTGTACGAGTATAATGTCTCGTAGTCCTTACATTATTTCATGCCCCGCTCGTTTGAATGTTTCTCTCAAAACAGCCATTTAGAGAGTTTCTATCTACTCGTAGGCCTAAATGTGTATACTTGCAGCATCTTTTCAAATTGATCTTTTCCTAAACGCCTTCAATTTCATGTTACTAGGCGGTTTTACCTTAATCGCATTTGGTATTACGTAGGTTGAGGTATCTAGCCACCTACGTTGTAGAAATGGTTTTTTGTTTTTTTCCAGGGCTCTTCATTTGGAAAGTCAACGAATCAACAATCCGATACTATTTTTCAGCATATTTTTCACAGTGTTTCAATACATCACTGGAAATGGGGGTCTTTCGGAGAAAATCAACGAATTGCCAGCGCAGGCAAGTTGCTTATTTTCATTGATCGTATTAAATACCTACGTGGAAGTAGTTGGTGGTATAATTGTTTTTCGAATGGGATTTATAGGGAATGTGCAAGTTGACTGTGTCGCCGTCTAGACGGTGAGATCCGCAAGTTTTGCCGGAAAATTTAACATAGCGGTATATGGAGGAATTTTGTTTTTCCGCAATAACTCTCGAAGTATTGACTCCACAACAATATCTCATAGATCGTTGGAAAGAGGAAGAAAAACGCCACATTTCATTCTCTTACGCTATATACCTACTACCTACTACCTAGCTAGAATAGTTTCTGAGATATTTTAATTTAAAGATGAAATTTTCGCCGATTTTGCCGTTTTCGTATTCTCCATTTTGTTTTTGCTCAATAACTCTCGAAGTAATGACTCCACAACGATATCTCATAGACCGTTGGAAAGGGAAAGAAAAACGCCACATTTCGTTCACTGACATCATATACCTAAGAAAAACCGGTTTCAAGATATTTTGATCTATACCTAAATTAGTTTTGGATTAAAATATCTCGAAACTGGTTTTTCCTAGGTAAATAGTGTCATTGAACAAAATGTGGCATTTTTTCCCCCTTTCCAATGATCTATGAGATATTGTTGTGGAGTCAATACTTCGAGAGTTATTGCGGAAAAACAAAATTCCTCCATATACCGCTATGTTAAATTTTCCGGCAAAACTTGCGGATCTCACCGTCTAGACGGCGACACGGTCAACTTGCACGTTCCCTATACGAGTAGAGTATCTATCGGTACGATAATACGAGTACTTATACGGCGCAGTCCAGACGAAAAATGGGGCGTTTCCACGAGTGAAAATTACGAGTACGAGTACTTTGATAATTTCCTTTGTTTTGCATGTTTATAAAAGCAGATCGTTCGACAAAAAATGTGCGAATATGAAAATGAAAAGAAAAAGTTGAAAGACAATGGCGTGAAAGGTAGGTGAAACAATTAAGTACAGCTACGAGTAGTTTCAAACAAGCGCAGCATTGGTAATTACCTACCAATTACCTATTAACTATTACCTAGACCTACGAAGTGAGAACAATCTATTGTAAAAAATTTTTCTCAACGTTAGGTATTGTGAAAATGCACGGTGCGGTGTATGATTATCGCAGTTAAAAGTTTTTTCGTCATCATCGACGTACTCTACACATAACGTACGATTTGTTGTGCATAAAAATTGTACGTAGATGAGGATAAAGTACCACCTTGCTCTTTCCCTTTCGACGGCTCTAGTATACACTTATGTTACCTATACGTATACTGTATAGTATAGCCAACATACACAATACATAATTATGTTGCTTAACCAGTAGCGTAACCAGAAATTTCCTACAGAGGGGGGTAGATTTCCTTACGACTTGGTATCTAGCTATCTACGAGTACTATCTAGGCCTACTGCTTTTCGAGGCTCATTAAAAAAAAAATGGCTACAAAACCCAACTTTTTGTTTTCACCTTAGTCCTCATATCCGCCTGCATACGATACGAGTAGGCTACCTAATTATGAAATTAAAGACTTAAGGCGGGTACTAATTAAGAACGTTGCATCAAGATATTTCGCGCTTAAGGCACTTTTTTTCGTGCTATTTTTCATTTTTCCTAAAAAAAATTTGAAATTAGAAGATGAAAAATTGCCCGAGCGAAGCGAGAGCAAAAATCTTCCATACATCTGTCATAAAAATATGGAAGTTTTCATCGCTTTTGAGAAGGTTTTCGCAGTAAAATTTTCTTTCTGGGTAGGGGTACTGCATTAGCCCCTTAGTTTCCCGACCTCCCCCCCCTCCCCATCATAGTCCAGTCAATCTAGACATTTTTGGGTCGATTTCGTGAAAAAATTCAAACTAAAAATTTTTTTCATGGAATCGGTCAAGAACACCGTCACGAAGAACGTGTTAAAAGTCTCCCGCCGTAAGTGATGTGCCAATTCGTACAGGGCGGTTGGTACCTCGAAAAACGCGTTTTTGCGTGATTTTTGGCGTTTATCTCGAGAAAAACGGCTTCTAGGTGACAAATGGTTTAGTTCAAAATTAAAGTACGTACATAAAATTTGCTATAAGAATATGAAACGATATTTTCGATGAAATTGATAGACAGGATGACAGGTTACAAAATGTCCTTCCTTGTACGAGTATTGTGGTCATTCATGGTTTTTACAAAAATCGCGTATTATTTGACAGAAAAATATAATTATCTGATAGACTTTTTACATACGCCGGCTTAATAGTTAATTCGCTTGAAATGAAGGTGTCAGGGAGGTGTGTCAAGTCATCAGAGGGCTGGCACCTCGGAAGACGTGCGTGTTTTTACCGAGTTTCTAGCTTCTAATTCGAGGGGAATGGCTCGTATGCATGTACGAGTATATCTGCGAAATAATTCGCAAAATGGGTACGATATTTTTTTCATTCATAAATACTATAAACTACTCTGGGTAAAATAAAAGTTTTTTCTCACAAAAAGTTGGGATGATGAAGGATTTTTCATCAACCAACCGTTTGCTCGATATCTGATAGTATAAGAAATCCCTCATACGCCACCTTTTATGAGTTTATCCGAAAATTTAAAAAATCATGAAAAATCATTCATGTCATCCATGTTCATTTTGCGACAGGAACATGCTCTTCCCTCGTATTCTTTCCCGCAATTACAGGAAATAGACTGGAGGAGGATGCTGCTGTGAAAATTCCGTGAAAAAAATTTTTAGTTTGAATTTTTTCACGAAATCGACCCAAAAATGTTTAGGAAGATTGACTGGGCTATCACCCGGTTACACAACTGCGCTTAACACTCTTATACGTACCTATTACCTACAAGGTACTATAAATTAAATTTAACGAATTACAGAAGAAAAGCCGGAAAAGAGTTTGATTGATTTTTTATTAAAAATTCACGAAACATATCCGGAATTTGATGAAAATCGAATACGAATCGAAATTTTGAATATGATTTTTGCGGTACGTATACGTAATGCATAGGCCTATATCAGTAAGTACTGTAGCAAGCACAAAATAGGCTATTACAGGTGAATACTTAGGTGGTGATTGATGGTTATCGGTGTACGAGTATGCTGTGAAATGGGGAAAATCAGAAAAATTTATACCTACGCCTAGGTAATATACGAGTACTATAAAATATCCGCGTTTAGTTTAACTATTCGTATAGCTCGTGAAGGCACGCATTCCGAAAAATTTCCTCAGTGGATTGATTCGTCGTTGAACGAAACAACGGAATAACGACGAGATAAATGATACGGGAAAATTTCTCACCAACGTTCCTTGAAATGTGCCGTTTTGGTCTTTGGTCACATGCCTATTGCCTATGTCGCTTGCTTGAGAATCCCGCTTTGAAATGCGCTTCATTTGAAAAAACAAAATGAATTTCATTCGTACGCATTGCCAAATCGTTGGAATAATCTAATGTAATTTTGATACCTACCAACAGGTCCAACGGGAGGGAAATGAAAAGGGGTTTTCCTCAGAAGCCGGATTTTATTTTGGGACCCGCGCGCGCGTTCCAAGTCCTAGTAAAAAAAAAACACACCATTTGGAAAAAATGTCGGGCCCTTTCGAGGGACTGGGTTATGTATAATTTTTCTCCGGGGCCCGGATTTTCTTTGCACGGCCCTGCCTACCAACTCGCAACTCGCGATTTAGTTTCCCGGAATTAAGGTGTTTCTTTTCGAAATATCGTAATAGCCTATTTCTTTGGTTCTAAAATTTTTAGAAAAACTTACGAAATTCGGGACAGAAAATTTAAAAAAAAAATAGAGTACGAGTAGTTGCCGACTGCCGAGATCCGAGGCAAAACATTTGATCGAAAAACCAATTTTCTGAACTGTTTTCTTTGCTTTTTTTCTTCGAATGTAATAATTAGGTATACTTATATACCTCTTCTGTATAATATGAATGATTCGCAGGGAAGTGACACAACAGCGACTACTGTATCATTGGTTCTACTCTTTTTAGGCATTCACCCTAAAATACAAGTACGTAGCTACATACGTATTACGTAGGTACGGTAGTACATACTACATAGTATATGTATACATAGGTAAACGTTGATGTAATTATGTAATTACGTAATTACGTATACCTCATCACTATCACTACAGTGGTACGAGTATTTTTTTTAAGACGTGAGAATCTAGCACGCGACAAGTGTAAGGACGAGGGATCACGTCTATGTCATTGCTCATTGGTTTGAATTTAAACTGCAGGCCTACAGGGTAACCGGCTAATCCCCTCCCCGAGGAAAATAATTTTTTTTTCAGTTTTATAGTTAAAATTGCAGCAATGGCTCAAACAATGTTAAATTGGACATCTTTCCCGTCAATGAAAAATTAAATAATGTTCTCTTATCGAACCATTCGCATGTTGAAGCTGATAGCGAATCGGTAAAAATGAATTTCATCTTTTATTAAAGAAGAAGAAGAAGAAGAAGAAGAAGAAGAAGTCTCACTCAACAACATTGTTCGAGTTATTGCAATCGTTTGTACTTACTGCGTATGAAATCGAAGAAAAAGTAATTTATTATCGTGGGGGAGGAGAGAGGGCACGATTGTCGGTTACCCGGCAAACATAGTTTCCATAAGGCCGTTCTTGAGATAACTTTTAACGATTTACCTATCAGCGGGTTCCCTTTCGAACGGTGGTGGTGGTGGTGGTGGAGACAAACCAGTAACCAGTGATAGATTATACCTACGAGTACCGATAAGATACTCGCGTAGTACGTAGCTAGAGCTACGTACTACGTACTAAAGCCCTTGAAAGGTGGCATGCAACGGTGCGAGGGATTCTCCGAATAAAATATCCAATTCTTCGAAATACGTAGGTACGCGGCGTACATTGCTTTCTATCTGTAATACCTATTACCTACCATTAGGCTGCGTAAGGCTGACATCCCTCACACACATCAAAACCAAAAGTTACCACGTACTCGTATACTACGTACCTAGTACCTACTACCTACTGTATTTCCTACGAGCATGGATGCTAAGTGTACAACGTTTGCTACCTACGCGTATACTGTATACGTAAACGATTAATTAATTTATATGCATTTGTATACATACATATACGGTATACCTATACCTAATAAACATACGTTAATTAGGACAAAGTTTACAACGAGATACTGGAGGTCTTTCAAGACGATGGCAGAAGCAACTACAATGATACCGATGAACTAGGAAAGGAACTAGGCCTACACGTAAATGTAAACGTACATCAATGCGCCAAACTCGCATATATGGAACAATGCATCAAGGAAACGTTGCGACTCTTCACTTTGGTTCCAATCACGGCCCGAAAATGTCCCGAACCCGTTAAGATCGACGGTAGGCTCGAATTAAGTACTCGTAACATTTAGAAAGGGAAAGTGGGCGGTAGAATTATTGGCGTTGGTTCTTTGTTGAAATTCTTAAGCGAAAGGTAACCTGATTCTGATTGTGATGAGCCACGAGTAGATTATAAATGGAGGATCATTTCACGTCATTATTGCCTTAGCAACATTTACGCAACTTCGTTTATTTATTTATTTTTTTGCAGACAAATTAACTATACCCGCCAATTGTATGATTTCGTTTGCCTATCACGCTGTACATCATAATCCGATAGTGTATCCGAATCCGGAGCGATTTGATCCAGACCGTTTTGCTCCCAACAATATCAGAAATAAAAAAGATTTTATGGGTTTTGGCGCTGGGCCGCGAGCTTGTATTGGTAGGTAGTAGGTACTAGGTACTACGTACTAGGTACTACGTACTAGGTACTACGTACTACGTAGTACGTAGTAGGTACATCTGTTGTCTGGTTGCATAATTGACGTTCTTTCTGCAGTCAGGCGGATTTTTCCCCTTTGTAAAATAGGAAAGTAGGTAACTTACCTACTCGTGAAAGCGATTATTGAAAAAAATTTCGTATTTCGTTAACGCGTGCGGGAATCGACTGAAAAATGCTTTTACCCCTAATTCGAACCCGCTGAATTGGAAAATCGCATCGGCGAACCGTTCTGCAGCCTCCAACGCGATTTTCATTTTTCTCCAGGAACTTTGAAACGCTCCAGAATACGTGCATTAGAGGTTGGGCAGCTAAAATTTTGGTTTTGGGCTATTTTTGACACGCTCTTTCCGAAACTCTAACTGACTCGCGTTTAAATCCGAGCCGGGCACCTCGAGAGGTTCCCTTGTTGGACTAAGAGAACCGTTTCACACTAGACGACTTTCCCGCGTGTAGTCGCGGTAAGGTCGCCAGTGCGAATGGGCTCTAAAATTACGAAAAATTAATTTCATTTTTGAATTGCACGTCTTTCACATTTACCATTTTTTCCAATTTTCAATTTGATTTTTTTGTCGATCTTATCTACGGCCTACGGGTAGTATACGTGTACGAGTAATACGTTATTACGTACCTATACCTACATCTACATCGCTTTTCGAGTTAATTTTTTCCGGCTTTTGTGCTCCATAGGCCGCAGGCCGTTGGTCTGGGCCTGCCTATCGATAATTTTATTTCGGAGAATACTCGTTACTCGACCGGTTTTCGTTAATACCATCTTCCTCATCTTTTAGGTGGTTTTTCTGATTTCCTATCGCATCCCATCCCTAGTAATGCAGTAGGTACCTAATTTAAATGTTACAGGATCCAAATACGCTATGTTGTCGATGAAAACGCAGTTGACACATATCTTGCTTAGATATAGATTAACTTGCGAAATGGCGATATCCGATATTGTGCACATAGTCGATATGCTTTCTCGAAGTCAAAATGGCTATCCAGTTAAAATATGGCGCAGGAGTAATGTAAAAAGTAGCGTACATTTGTGTAGGCCTAATGAATAATAAAATTGTATACGTATGTACGCTAGAAAACGCGAAATACAAACTTTAAATACCGATGGATACTTCCAAAAATCATTATTTTCATCGCCGTTATTTTGAAGTTTTGAACAACACAGTACGTCTACGCGCTACGTGCAGCAAGGTGGGAGCGCAGCGCGAAATTTCCAGTTGCTCCGATTTTGCTGCCAATTTTTTTATACGCGTATGCAGAATATTCCGAGTTTCAAGTTTTTCCAAAGTCAATTTTCAACTCCGTACCTAAGTCATAAGGGAGGGGTTAGGTTATTTTTTGGGAAAAATGCTGTTTTTTGAGTTAACTCCTCTAACAAAACGTCGGTACACTTGTACACTCCTCACGAGGTGCAATTTAAGATTCTGCGTCGATGTGGTGGACACGACCTATCGTCCAAAAATCAGTACATTTTGAGAAAAAAATTTATTTGAACGACGAGTTTTAGCGCGCGTGCGTAATCGGTACTTCCCACTGCGCTGTAGCATCTCGTTTACAGTTACGCGCGTTGCCGTCACTACTCAGTACTCACTAGAGACCTAACGCGGAGCCGTGCGCGCGGTTTTTGCGATTTTTGACCACGGCCCCGGGGAGGCAAAATTTTTAAAAATATATACGGCATCGAGGTGTTAAAAATACATTAAAAAAATGAGGTTTGAAAATTTTGGCGGGTGATATAGACACTTGGAAAAAATAAATGAAGTCGAAAACGCACTTTTGGACGGAAAGAAATTGGAGTGGGGGGTTGTTGATTTTTTCATGGAAGGCCCTTGTGAGGGTCTACCAAGTACTAAAATTTCAGCTAATTTTGTAGACTGTAATTTGAGAAAAAAATTCCCAATTTCTAGAAACCGAGGGGAGGGGGAGCTGAAATTTCGGTCATGAACGTTTTTCGATGGTGCCCACTGCCCACCTAAAACCCAAATATCATCAAAATCTGGTATGCTTATCTGCCTATAGCCTTTGTCTCTCTTAGATGCACTTTACTCGTATTCAGTTTATAACTACGGTAGGTAGGTAGGTAGGTAGGTAGGTAGGTAGGTAGGTAGGTAGGCTCATAAGATCGATTTTGTATTCACTCTGAGCTCAGTCTAGCTGTAAAATTTCAAAAGGTCAACGATCGTAGAAAATTTTACACCACAGCTTACCAAAATTAAACGTTTGTATTAAATAACATTTAAGTTACGGCGCGTACAAATTATTATAAAAAATAAAATAAAAAAATACAATAGTAGTACTCGTAAAGATACGTAGTACGTGTACATAGACGCAGTACATAGTACACACCTACTTTAGTATTAATAAAATGATTTTAGAAAAATGAATAAATAAATGAATAAAACAAAAAAAAACAAGGCACAATTACGTTCTTTAAGAAAGCAAAACATACAACGAATACGTCAACGCTAACGCTTTCAGTTTTACGAGTATAAATTTAACAAACAACGCGGGTATTTCAGTCGTTTACGAAAGTTAAAGAGATCATCGTTTAACGAGAATGCAGCCGCCATTCCTTATTAAAAAAAAAAAAAGTATTAATTTACCTATGTAGCCTACATACGAGTACAGATGCATACAACTGTACAGAAATCAGCAACGCTCGTAGGTAGCTGCTAGCTGGGTACGAGTAGGTTAGGCATCGCTTTTTTTGAAATAAAGTATACAGGTACGAATACACGTGGGTAGGCTACTTAATTATAGTCGAATGGTAATAATACGTAAGTAAGTATGTACATATAAACACGATATTTGAATAAATAATACGCGTATCTTACATACGATTAGAAAGTAATAATTAAGGACAAGCTTTTTGAGTATTCGGTGTTTCATTATACACATACTCGTAGGTAGGCTTACACGGTACACGGTACACGGTACACGGTATACACGTACCAGACGATGGTTGACGAAAAATGGTTGCAACGTCGAACGCGATACAACGCCGCAACCGCAAATCGAGCACTGCTAGTCGACAGCCCTTATTTGAGCGATGACTTTTCCTTTCCACAGTGGTACAAGCTCATTATCGTCGGTCATTTCTTCTTGAATAGGTTGCATTTCCAAATCTTCGCAAGACGTTACAAAATAATAACTGCAAAAAGAATCACCATAGAAACCACGAAGCATCATCTTGCGTATAACCCCACAACAACAACAACAACAACTTGGTGTGACATTTTCATGTGGTTTCGCGACGGTGATGTTCATCATACGAGTAGGTAGCTAGGTAGGTTAGGTACTTCGTTCATAGCACATCACATTCACGTTCACGTTCACGTTCACGTTCACCACACACTACGCCGCCATACGCGTATCACTCACAACCACCACACCACACCACACCACACCACACCACACCACACCACAGCTCGCCGTGACGACGATTTTTTGCAAAATATCACGTCATCACAAGTCACCACTTACCGGTAGCGTCCTTTTTTTGGCATGTAATCTTTAAACTGTTTGAGTGTGATCGGACTACCGGGAATCCTCGATAGGTAGGGCATTTGTTCGTCACTGAAATTATAAACCACAGTCGTGAAACCAGAGTCTTCGGCGTACGTTTTACGACTTGAACGCGTCAGAGTGGCAGCTCTATGCGGATGCGGAGTAGTTTCCATCTTTATGCAGCTACTGGTATTTTCGCATGTTTTTGAAACTCCGACAATAGCCATACTACAAATACGTATACACCTATGCAATACAGTATAATGCGTACCTACTACCTACTACCTAATGTACATCTATCTACATGCTATATGTATACAGTATACAGTATACAGTATACAGTACAACATAGCCTACTCGTAGTATACGCGTATACTTACTCGTATAACGGTACATTACAAATGTGTCGCTAATGGTACTACGCTTCAATAAAGGCGAATTCATGCGTCTAATAAGAGTACCGCGGCATAGTAAGAAGGCGTGATTAAAAGTTTCAAGAAAAGGCCTTAGGTACGCGGTACGCTGATTTGATTCAGGCTGGGGAAAAGTTGAGGGAAAATATTGTTGCGCAAAATCAACGTCTCCAAGTAGGCCTAATTCTCTATATTTTTGAGTTGAGTTTTCATTTTTTTTTTTTTTCGATTAAATTAAATTTCAAGCATTAAAATACATTCCGACTCCGAGTTCAATTTCTTCACACTATACAATTACTGGAATACGTAGGCAATAGGTATTACGTATACGTACAGGCATATCTCCCATTTCTGGTAGTTGCACTAACGTTTCTCTGTTCCCATCAGTTTTCTATGATAAATTGATAACGAGTAATTAGTTATCCAGCAGTGCGTACTCAAATTTTCGCCTCGGCCTCCCTCACACAGTACGTACAATGTACATACTCGTATTATACGTGCGAGTATGTATACGAGTACTGTCTGCAATTATTTTATACAGATTCAGTTCGTGCAAGTTTACCCCAAAATCTGTGTAAGTATCTAGGTAATTAGGTATACTACGTGTACGTATACGTAATTAGGTGTATAGTCTACTGTATACGAGTACGAGTACGAGTATACGAGTATTGTACGATATTCAAAGATTTTTTATCAACGTTTCGGGCAGGGCCGAATTTAGCTTTCTCACTGCCTTAGGCAAGTCAAAAGTTACCGCCCCTCAGAAATTTAGCTCATTTTATTAATGTGTAATTAGGACAAAATTTAGCATTTTTGCATCTGCAGACAGATTGAAAATTAACCATTTCCTCCCTAGAGAACCTTTAACAAATGAGGAAAATTTTTGCATTTATTTTCAAAAAATGTGTAGGTACCTAGTTTTTATCGTTTTTCGAGGAGCTTTCAACAACTACAATTCCTTTTAAAATTGCTAACAACGAAATTTTTTTTTTTGAAATTTGAAAACGGCGTGAAAAATTGCCGCCCCAGGCACGTGCCTATGTTGCTTGGGCGTAAGTACGGCCCCGCGCCGCGCCGTCTCTGTAGCTATTATACGGTAGAAATGCCGGGTCTCAGAGGCATACGTGTAAAGTAATGCCCTGCCAAAAAAGTAGGCCCACTTCGATGCGCGAGATTCGCGGACTTTCAGCAGATTTGAGAAGATGAAACACAGAAAACATCTGCTCTGTACGAAGCGAATGGCCGCTTCCTACATGAGGCACAAATGCCGCGACTTCGAGACGCACCAAAAAAATAAAAAATAAAAAATAAAAAATAAAAAATTTACGCTGCAGCTTCGTATTTGTGTGTACTAATGTGTAATATGTTTCGCCCTAGTCACCGGTGAGCCAGTGCATTATTAGATAATGTAGGTAGGTAACCGTTAAATGCCACCGAGTAGGTACGCGATGACACATGTGGTCGCCTTTCCTCATCATTTAACGATTTAACGATTAGGATATTTAGGAATACGTACGCTGTCGGTAGTCTGTTGAGCTTTGGTCCTATTTCATTGAGCCGCCGTCTAGTTTCTTCTAATTGCGTATCCGTATCAACAGAATGAAACGGAAATGGAGGCATCGACGGATCTGCGACGAAAGGCTGGCCAGGCAAAACGTTCTTCGCATTATTACCAACGCAAACCAAGCTTCTATCCATTGACATACCAGCGCCTAGTATTTTCGCAAATCGAACGAATGAAAGAGAAAAATAAGAAGGCAAGTACTCGTACATTAGAGCGGAGTGAAAAAAGTGGCTGGTCTTCTATTTCGCTGGAATTTTAATATGTTGTAGGGTTCGAGTTGAGACTGTCGGAGGTAAATTTTCAAATCCCCACCTGCCCTATAGGTAATTAGAGCCGGAAATCCCGGTTCTATCCGAAATAAATTTCCAAATGTGAGCTGTGAGCTCGCAGAGAATTGCTTCAATACCATATCCTACTAAGCGACTAAATGTTGATACGAGTAGAATAACGTTTTTATTTTTTTTTGTTTTGTTTTGTTTTGTTTTCTTTCAGCGAGTAAATATCGTTGCATCAATTTTTAATCGCTCGCTAGGGTACTGAAACATATGCCCAACTGCAACGAAAATACGTTGGGGAGACGCGTAATTACAAAAATCACATTTTTTGTAACCTCAAGCGTTGAAATTTCTCTCACATTTATCAGGTTGAAAGCGAAAATCGCGGAGAGGAGGTAGGAGTCTGAAAATTCTTCTCGGGTGATTTCCGTTCGAACCCAACAACATACGAGTGATAAAATTTCAGCGAAATCGAACACCTACTATGTGGATACGTACCTAGTTGTTTTTTTCACTCCACCCCCATTAATTAGCCATAATTCATGCGCAGCGTACAAATAAAAAATGATTCGGAGGTACGAAAGTTAATTTTAAGGATACCTAATTACCTATAATCCAAGTAATTCCAGACTAACGTAGAAGTTCAATTGATGGAAGCTGCTGACGTGGCAACGTTCATTTTATTTCAGAAATACTTACCTACGCACACTTGTACGTTACGCATAATAGTACACTTGTCTTTCTTACACTCATACGCGGAGGCCTATACTACGTATGTAGCCTACTTGCAATTGCGCAATGTAGGTACTCGTAGTCTACATACTGTATACATACTGCATTAATTAGCTAATTACATATGTATACAAAGGCTGTCGCTGAAGAGATGAGACTAAAATTCGTATGCTAGGATTTTAATTATTGGTCTCACCTTCTAAGCGACAGCTTTTGTACATTTGTATTGTAGTACCCAGCTACCCAAGTACCCACTACCCAGACGTACCAGAAATCTTAGACCGAGTTAAGCTGTATGCATTACATGGCGCATTTGATTTACTCTTGTGCTTGGTCGACAACAACGTACAAGTACTCGTATCTCTTTCTTCGTTGATTGTGGAGCAAGTGGTACCGCTGCCACCAACGCCACTGCCACTGCCACCGCCACCGTCACCACAAATTCTATTCGAATCCAATAACCACGACGAAACTAACCTAAAAAAAAAAAAAAAAATTATAAGAATTGAAATTCATAAAAAAAAGTGGGAAACTATTGACATTTTCCCGTCTTGGCTATTGGGAGCCGTAGCTACGCAAGCCAAAGGAAGTGTTGGTATTGTATTGACTGAAAAGATGTCGAACGGGTGTTATCAGCGAAGAATATCCGCACTATTGTTTCACCACTACAAGAATATTATTCGATGTTATCGCTATTTGGTCTTTATTGTCGCATCGCGTTCGTTTACACGATAATTCCTTATGCGACACCTTTTTGTCTATTTTCACGCGTACGTTTCACCATCAGACGTCAGACATTTTGCATCAACTCCCAATGGCATACGAACTCGAAAATCGTCACGAAATCATTAGCGAAAGCGTGAAATGTAAGATGTGCGGTGTCGCGTGCGAAGGGGAGGAGGGGAGGCGGGGAGGATGGGAGGATGCGCAACCAATTCGGCACTCAAAAACAAGGACGACGCATTCGAAAAATAGTACCACTTCTTTCAGGAAAATACGAGTAGGAGTAGGAGATATCAGGAAGCGTCCTGTTCCTCGTACTCGTGTTATTATTGGAATTAGGCCTAAAGAAAATATTTTTCGTAGCTTCTAGAGCTAATTTGCTAATTGAGTGGTATGGTATGGTATGGTATGGTATACTCGTATGAACGCCGAGGCCGAGTCCAAACGATAATCATGCACTTACTTATCTTTGTATTGTGACGATGTCGAAATAGAGTTTTTAACATGACTGCCGCCTGAAACCATACTGACACCACTATCGGTGTACGTTTTTCTGCTGCTGCATCCGCTTCTGCTGACACTTCGTTGACTACAGCCTACGAGTAGACAAATAACATCGTCGTATATTATGTACCTGTCTACCTATTGTAGTATATTGTAGGCTACGTATGTAACAATGAAGTACGGACTACGGTTGACGACATTTGGCAGCCATCAGCCAACCAGCTATACACCACTGACCACCAACACTATGGACATACCGGAGAAAAAGTCGGCAGATGCGTGCGTTTCGTTTTGATCTGGCATCAATTTGCTTTTAGATAAATTTCTATAGTGATGATCGAAACTTTCGGCCGCATCGGTTCCGTTTCCAGAGTCTGACGAAAATAACGAACATAGGTCTTTGTCTTTCCTTTTCATATTACTAACGCCGCCGCTGGTACTGCTGCCCACCGTAACAACACCGTAGGTACCACTCCCGTTTCCGCCAGCATTACAATGAACGGGACGCGTCGAATTCGCAGCGTTGGAATGACATGTCGCCTGTATGAACAAGCAATTCAACACGCTAATATTCACGCTAATCGTACGGGTAGGCCCAATACTCGAATACCCGTACAAATATGTGCAGTGGTACCCTTCAACGTAAAAATGCACTGAGGGATACCAAGCTCTATCGCACATACCGCAAGTAGGTAGAGGTACTAGGTACTGGGTTTGCTACCTGTAGGTAGTTATTAATTAAAAACCTGTATAATGTATGTAGTGTACCATATACTATGTACTATGTACTATGTACTATGTACTATGTACGAGGCAATATCGTCACCCAAAAACCAAAACCCTTCACAAAAGAAAGAAGAAAGACTCTCTGCCATGGAGCCCGAAGCATTTCAAATCATTTAAACATTATTTGCAAGACTTAAATTAGGTACAGCTAAAGTGCTTCTTTGCATTTTGTAATTTTATTAATAGGCCTAACAGCCTATTTGTATTTTTAAACAAAGCAGATAGGATGGCGGACAAAAACAAAAATATGCGCCGCGCCGCTTCACTCGTGTATTTCTCATCTCATTTTTTTGTGAAAATCACGAAATATGCGCCATTTGGACATCAAATTTACTCTAGAAAGAAAAATTTTTACAAAATTTTAGGGCTTAAGATTAGTTTTCTAATTCTAAAGCAAGACCGCTTTTCAACCACCCTTCGATTCTTTGCAATTAGTAAGAAGCTAACGCACGCTCATCGAAAGGCGCATTGAGTTTCTATTCTACCCAAAGCAAGAAGGTTTATCCTTTCACCATTTACGCGTATGCAGCCTATAGGTATACTCGTACATGTGTGTAGTATGCGCAGATTTTGCAGCAAACTCTACAACGAGTTTGCATGAACTAGGTAAATCTGTAGAAAATAATTGCAAACGTGAGGCGTGAGTAAAAATTTGCGCACGCATTGTTACGCGTACCTACCTACCCACCTACCTACCTACCTACCTACCTACCTATCATATAAAACTGATCAGAACAGAGAAACATTCAGAGACCCAAAATTGGCGCTCAGAACGTCGGTGCAACTACCAGAAATGGGACTGCCTCGTACGTAATTAGATTTATTATGCCTGTATCGTGTATCACACGCTTTAACGATTGCGGCATTGCTTTTTTAACTATTCGACTGCTGCACAGAGTGAATGAAAGAAAATAATTTTCAAAAGTTGCTTCAAT
>QBDW01010441.1:0-37774 GCA_003261595.1 Maconellicoccus hirsutus | reverse complement strand
GGAGATGATGAAATTTATTTTTTTGAAATTGTGATCGTAATATTTTAGATAGGATGACGAACGATGGCTCAATTAACTCGTCTTTGAGTAGGGAATCGAATAAAATCGTTGGAATTGACATTCAGGGTTGCCAGCTAAAAAAAGTTACATTGCGTACCATAAGGAGACTGCGTACCATTAGGAGCCTTTCCCCTAATACTCGTATTATCTCAACGTAAGAATTTCTTTTCAACTTGGCTAAATTCGGATTAAAATTTTGTCATTAGGGGATAAAATAAATAAGATTTTCGCCGAGTAAACTGAAATCTTGACGGATAACAAAAAATGAAAAAAAAATAATCAACGGTTCCATCGAACAACGCATTTTAAAAATTAACACGTTTGTTCGAAAATAATCTCGCGTGATGGCTCCCTCATCAATCACTGGCCAAACCAATTGTATTTCCGCGTTGAAAAATTAATTATCGGGATTTTTTTTACACGTATCGCGTGCCACGACATATAAAATCTACCACCTGCTTCGGCGAAATTTCATCATCGTTTAAATTTGTCGTGTATTCGAAACAGAGAATTTTTTCTACGGTTTTCAATTCACTCGAATTTTATTACGTAGCAAGACGAAAGCTGAAAAATTCTTCACGGTCAATCGTGATAGGTCTCACATTTCTTTATCTTTTCGCCAAACTAAACGTCCAAATTAAACGAGAACAACCCCGAGTTTTTTTCTCGTCATTGAACGCGCAACGAGTTCGGCCGAAATGGTCGAAGTTACGCTATCGTCGAAATTGCACGCATCTCGAAGGCTGCTTTCAACCGACATACTGGCCCATTTCTTCCGCGTTATTTCAAATACACGCGAATCCAATTTAAAAACGGTTATTGAGTAGATTTTCTTCTCGTTTGCGAATACACGATTACCTTTTGCTTTTTGTTTACAGATAATGGCTGAGAGGGATTGTATTCCCAGATAAGAGATATCGACGAGATATGACATCCCATGATAACCGCCATATCAACATGGCGGTACAATTTTGGCAGTATGTAAGTATCGAGTTTTCGTGTTTTCACAACGTGGTCGATTTCATTTTTCAAATTACGTAGGCTTATAAATTCGTGTTTTTTCAACGTGTACGGAATGTACAATGAGGTTTTTTTCAATCATCGTAAAAAAGATTTGAATAATTTTTACACGATGACCGTGGTCATTTGACTGTCAAATAATTTTTCTTATTGTATAATTGCATTATTTTTTATCTTATTGAATTTCTACAAAATCCTATCACTGAAATACAAGATTTTTGTAGAAGGTTTTCGATATAGAAATTGCTAATCTCGTATAAGTACAATTCTCCAAAAAATGAAATTTTCTCAATTTTGTGAAGCTGTTTTAAATTTCACGTGTAGATTTGAAATTACTCACTTTTTTTCTTCTTTCATGAGCTTCCGATCACATAATCGTGCCTTGAAACAACGAACTTCAAATCAATCACCAAATTAATTGTCTGAAATAAAAAAAAAAAATTAAATTGAAATAATAACACTATAACTTTTTATAAAATTAAAGTTTTAACCTTGTAACCAGTTCTTATCCCCTCTTCGCTCGTCGGTCACTTACTTCATTCCTTATCAAGTAGATGATAGGTACCAAGACGTATTCCCCTCGTAGTCAGGGACTCGAGATCCAGGTAGCCGCTCAATAAGAGGGATGCATACAGGAGATGGCAAAAAGAATAAATTATGAAACTGACTGTACTGACTTGAAAATACCTCATTGTGACTGGAGTAACCGTTTTTCACAACTTCTGAGCAATTTTGCGCAGCTATTAATCAACATCAATCAATTCCTACTACATTTTGACAATTTCACGTAATTTCAAATAAATTTTAATCGATTCTAAACAAGTATGTAAAGTTAAACTAGTTTAGAATCGATAAAAAAATAGTTTAACATGTTTCAAAACTTCACTAAATCGACAAAATGAGGTAAAATTGTTCCGTTTTTGCCTAAAAAGGCGTAACGGTGGTGCAAAACAATTAGATTGATGGGAAATATGCTCAAAATTGCAAAATGTTGCTTAAATATTAAAAAACCGATAAAAATTTGACTAAAATTGCTGAAAGTTATAAAAATTGTCAAAACGCTATTAAAATTTACTTAAAACTGTTCAAAAATTTGCATGAAATTACGTAAAAACTGTCAAAATTATGTTAAAAAAACATAAAATCAATCAAAATTCGTTTAAAATTGCGCAAAATACGCAAAATTTGTTTAAAATTGCTTAAAATTGTTCAAAATCTGTTTAAATTTCCTTGAAATCACACAAAATAACATGAAAAACGTCAAAATTTTGTTAAAATATCCCCAACTCCATAAAAATTTGTTTAAAATTTCCTAAAATGACGCCAATATCATGAAAAAAATTGAAATGTTGTTAAAACAGCATAAAATCAATGAAAATTTGTTTAAAGTTACTTAACATCACTCAAAATAGCATAAGAAACGTTAAAATCTTGTTAAAATCGCCTAAAATGCACCGAAATATGTTTAACATTGCTTAAAATCACGCAAATACGCATCAAAACACATAAAATGTTGTTAAAGTTGCTTAAAATTGTTTAAAAACACACAAAATAGCATAAGAAACGTAAAAATCATGTTGAAATTGCCTTAAATCCATCAAAATTTGTTTAAAATAGCTTAAAATCACGCAAATATGCATCAAAACAGTAAAAATGTTGTGAAAATTGCATAAAAATGTTAAAAATCACGCAAAATAGCATAAGAAACTTTAAAATTTAGATAAAATTGCCTAAAATCCACCAAAATTTGTATAAAATTGCTTAAAATCACGCAAATATGCTTCAAAACAGTTAAAATGTTGTTAAAACAACATAAAATCAATGAAATTTTGTTTAAGATGGTTTAAAAACACACAAAATAGCATAAGAAACGTAAAAATCATGTTGAAATTGCCTGAAATCCATCGGAATTTGTATAAAATTGTATAAAATCAGGAAAATATGAGTGAAAACGGTCAAAATGTTTTTAAAACAGCATAAAATCAATGAAAATTCGCCTAAAATGGTTAAAAATCACGCAAAATAGCATAAGAAACGTAAAAATCACGTTGAAATAGCCTTAAATTCATCAACATTAGTTTAAAATTGCTTAAAATCACACGAAATTGCTCTAAAAACAGTCGAAATGTTGTTAAAATATTGTTAAACCGGTCAAAATTTACGACATTTTGATATTTTTGCGTGATTTTAAGCAATTTTAAACTAATTTTGATGGATTTAAGGCAATTTCAACATGATTTTTACGTTTCATATGCTATTTTGCGTGATTTTTAACAATTTTAAGAAATTTTAACATCATTTTAAATGTTTTGATGCATATTTGCGTGATTTTAAGCAATTTTAAACAAATTTTGGTGGATTTTAGGCAATTTCAACATGATTTTTACGTCTCTTATGCTACTTTGCGTGATTTTTAACAATTTTGAGAAATTTTAACATCATTTTAAATGTTTTGATGCATATTTGCGTGATTTTAAGCTATTTTAAACAAATTTTTATTGATTTTTTCTGTTTTAACAGCATTTTGACCGTTTTCGTGCATATTTGTGTGATTTTACACAATTTCATACAAATTCTGATGGATTTAAAGCAATTTCAACATGATTGTTACGTTTCTTATGCTATTTTGTGTGTTTTTAAACAATTTTAAGCAACTTTAACAACATTTCGACTGTTTTTAGAGCAATTTCGTGTGATTTTAAGCAATTTTAAACTAATATTGATGAATTTAAGGCTATTTCAACGTGATTTTTACGTTTCTTATGCTATTTTGCGTGATTTTTAACCATTTTAGGCGAATTTTCATTGATTTTATGCTGTTTTAAAAACATTTTGACCGTTTTCACTCATATTTTCCTGATTTTATACAATTTTATACAAATTCCGATGGATTTCAGGCAATTTCAACATGATTTTTACGTTTCTTATGCTATTTTGTGTGTTTTTAAACCATCTTAAACAAAATTTCATTGATTTTATGTTATTTTAACGACATTTTAACTGTTTTGAAGCATATTTGCGTGATTTTAAGCAATTTTAAACAAATTTTGGTGGGTTTTAGGCAATTTTATCTAAATTTTAACGTTTCTTATGCTATTTTGCGTGATTTTTAACATTTTTATGCAATTTTCACAACATTTTACCTGTTTTCATGCATATTTGCGTGATTTTAAACAATTTTAAATAAATTTTGGTGGATTTTAGGCAATTTTATCTAAATTTTAACGTTTCTTATGCATATTTGCGTGATTTGAATCAATTTTAATCACATTTTTACTGTTTCGATGCATATTTGCGTGATTTTCAACCATTTTAAACAAATTTTCATTGATTTTTGCTGTTTTAACAGCATTTTGACCGATTTCACGCATATTTGTGTGATTTTATTCAATTTTATACAAATTCTGATGGATTTAAGACAATTTCAACATGATTTTTACGTTTCTTATCCTATTTTTCGTGATTTTTAACAATTTTAAGAAATTTTAATATCATTTTAAATGTTTTGATGCATATTTGCGTGATTTTAAGCAATTATAAATAAATTTTGGTGGGTTTTAGGCAATTTTATCTAAATTTTAACGTTTCTTATGCTATTTCACGTGATTTTTAACATTTTTATGCAATTTTTACAACATTTTACCTGTTTTCATGCATATTTGCGTGATTTTAATCTATTTTAACCACATTTTTACTGTTTTGATGCATATTTGTGTGATTTTTAACCATTTTAAACAAATTTTAATTGATTTTTGCTGTTTTATCAGCATTTTGACCGTTTTCATGCATATTTGCGTGATTTTAAATAATTTTCATCAATTTTAACCACATTTTTACTGTTTTGATGCATATTTGCGTGATTTTTAACCATTTTAAACAAATTTTCATTGATTTTTGCTGTTTTAACAGCATTTTGACCGATTTCACGCATATTTGTGTGATTTTATACAATTTTATACAAATTCTGATGGATTTAAGGCAATTTCAACATGATTGTTACGTTTCTTATGCTATTTTGTGTGATTTTAAACAATTTTAAGCTACTTTAACAACATTTTAGGTGTTCTGATGCGTATTTGCGTGATTTTAAGCAATGCTAAACATATTTCGGTGCATTTTAGGCGATTTTAACAAGATTTTAACGTTTCTTATGAATATTTGCGTGATTTTAATCAATTTTAACCACATTTTTACTGTTTTGCTGCGTATTTGTGTAATTTTTAACCATTTTAAACAAATTTTCATTGATTTTTGCTGTTTTAACAACATTTTAACTGTTTTTATGCATATTTTCGTGGCGCGGCCGACGCGTTAATCGAAATTGTCGTCATTGAAACCGATAAAGTATCCAAAGAAGAAGCTTTAAGTTCGTAAATTTGATGAGGGTATCAAAGCAATTGTTCTAGGTAGATGGCGCTCCTATTTTTGAACCAGTTTTTCTGCCAAATGTAAGACCGACATTTTACAGAGTGCGTTTCTGCAACCGGCACTGAATGTGACAGCATTTCTTCCGCATTCTATTCAAGTATTGCAATACTGCCACCATTTAAAATACGTTTTTTACAATCAACGAAGATATTCTTCGAAACATTGATATGGGAGTTTCACTCATACACAACTACACATAAAACCACTTAATGTTACTTGCTCATTTCACTCTTCAAATTGAATTTTCGCATATAAAGCTTTCCTCGATTGTTTTTTAAGAAAACACCCCACATATCGGATTCCGTTTTAATAACCGAACGAAATTTTGACAGCGTTTCTATGTACAACGAGCTAACATTAAAATAGCACTTAAAAATTCAATTTTCTTAATCTCACGACGCGTTCGTAGCGCGTTTCTCGACTACGCCAACAACACGGCGACTCCCTCGACACACCAATGCGTCATTTGTATCATTGCAAATTCTAATCCAAGATATGCTCGTATTATGCATCTAGAATGCAATTCGTATAACCTTAGGGATATTTCATTTCGCTAATTAATTCCTTTCGTATATTCGCGAAAATACGAAATTTACGTCGATGTACCGAAACCTTGGCGGTTGCGCGCTACCACCTTATAACCAAGGTAACGCGAAAACTTGAAACACCGCGTTCTCAAATACCATTACGACGCACTTTTAATTCCGCGCTATCTACCAATTTTCGTAAAGGCGAAATATTTCGTGCTTCGTAATTCGCGTAATACCTCGCGCTTATCTCAACGGAATGCCAAACGGGAAACGATTTGCGAAAAAATAAAAAAACTCAGATTGCAAAATAGGCGTTGAGGAATTTCTTTGAAGAACAGTCTCAAGCGTATAATTTCCTTTAGATGGGAATCAAAAAAGATACCGTGGTTAATTTTAATTAAAATTATATTTCGTCAACCTACATGACTCGATTATACAAAATCTACGCATCAGACCGCCCATAATTTACATATGATACACCCCAACATGTTGCCTATCATCTCTAACCGTCTAATATGCTTTCTATAACGTGGATAAATTCAATTAAGCAGGTACAAATTTAAACGCGTAGTTATCTAATGAGATCATTTATTATCTTATATTTCGGCCTTTTAATTAACGCCCTCTATACTATCATTGTTTACAGTCTTGATTATTTTCAAATGCTAATTGAATATTTATATTTACCTTTAATTAAACATTTCAAACAATTAACTTCGTATGTGGTCGATGGTACAATGTGATAATGCCTCCGAAGAATGTAACGTTAACTTGATCACGCATATATTAACTTTGGCAATTTTACACCTCGTGAAGTAAATTTTAATTTATTCATTGGCTCATTTTGTAAGTAAAATTGAACCGAAAAAAATCAAACATTATCGTCCGTTTGTCAGAAAATTAGAATGATTTAAATACCGTATTTTTTCCTTTTAATTTTAAGCTTATTTTTTTTAAGCAAAAATTCAAAGCTTCTCAGATCGTTTTTGCTTTCAATAACAATGAGAAAAATTTAATTAATTTTGAAAATCTTTACGATAAAACTACAAATACATTTTTCACGTTTTTCACCACATTTAACCAATTCCCATGATTTTGCAATTTTTCAAACACGAATTTGGCCAAGTTCAAAAACATCGTATTTTTTCAAGCGCATTCCACGAATCATTGAAACCCTTCAACCTCTGCTTTAAAATCATACTCTCACTAACAAGCACATCTTGGCAAACTACCCCTTTACACTTGGTCACCACCGCATCCACACTCGGAACACAAAGACCAGACACCAGCTGTACCAACTACCAAGTGCAAAATCGAATTTCCCGATTAATTTCCTAATTAGAACGCAACTCGAATTATGAAGTAATTCGAGCATCTCAAACACCACAGCGATTTCCAATTAATCCAAACACCGGAGACAGAAATGGAAAAAATGCAAACCTTCGCTGGAATAAGTACAAATTCGCACACGAGTCGCAAATCGACAAGTTTCAATTATCGGTTCCGTTTCGGCGGATTTATTTAACGTTATCGTTCACGCGACAATAACACCGCTGCGATTAGGATTTGTAAAACGTCGAAATAAACCATTAAAAATATAAACACGCGTTGACGTATTCCTCCTAATATTTCTCAATTTGCGATCGCGCCGACGTCTGCTGTGTCAATAAATTGAAAAAAATATCGTCGCTTCACGTGACATAATGCGTTTTAATGGCGTGAATTCGCCCGCGGCACGCGGACCAGCTCCGCGAGTATACGCCGCGCATCGTTTACGCGTGATTTACAAACTTCTTCATGCTAAAACGATTTTTTGATTGTATTATTATAGGCCATTAAATAGAGTATTTTTTTGATAAATGGATAAAGAAACAGAATAAATTTTCGTCAACCTTTCATCGTCGTCGATATTCACGCCACCGAATGACGCGCATTATATTATCGCCAGCCGAGTGAAGAAACGCCAATGAACGTCATTTTACTTACATCCGAAAAAGCACTCGTCTTCGAGTTTACGACGCCACCAATAGGTTAATTCTTAATAAAAAACTTCTCCACAGTAAGAACTTACTCGGCGGTATTGCGAAAATTATTCGTACGCTGAGTCGACATAAATTAACCCATTACGTGGTATTGCCTCTTGATACATAACTAAATTACACCATCTAAGGATAACTTTCTTTACAACGTACACCGCGTAAAAACTTATCGTTTCTTAAGATTTACGTTTATTTTACAGATAAGCAACTGCAGCGGGTCGTCCTCGCCGAATGATTCATTACACGAGATAATGCGCAATTGCTCTATTTATCCTGATTTTTACGAGCCTATGAAACCCGAAGGTAAGAAAAAAATATGCCGAACGAGGTGATATAGCGTTTGCTACGTATTTGCGGAGTTTTTCGATAGCACGTGACACTTGTTGAAGTTTCAAAGATGTTTTCATAGAAGCGACATTTGAATTGGAAATATAAGGAAATGAAGAGCTTCAAAAATTTACTTTGTTTTTTTTTATCAATTTTTCAAGGTGAAAAAAAAATCAACAGGCGTAATTTGACGTAAACATATGTTAAGTGTGATGTGACACGTGTCAAATAGCACCGAGCATATGTTTTAGTAAACATGACACGTGTTGCATGGCACTTGATGCATTCTGTGTCATATTAAATACGTATGGCCATTTCAGTTACGTGCCACGTGGCATTAAACACGTGTTGGACACACTAGACACGTGTCATGCGGTACTTGACACGTGTAACAAGATACTATCCAAATGCCATGACACATCTATCAAGTGTATCGTGATATTTTACACGTATTATTACACACTCACCAATATATCACGAGTTTCTGACGCGGATAACATCACACTAAACACGTGTCATGGTCCACTTGACACGTGTCGTGTTTATTACATAATTTTAAATCATGTATCAAATGTTTTAAGATGTTGTATCCATATTGTAATACATTCTAGAGTGTCATGTATACTTGACATGCGTCGCATTACATTAACCACGTGTTACGACACACTTGACAAATGTATTATTACATCATACACCTGTTTTAAGACACCGAACAAGTGTTTTGTAGCACTAAGCATGTGGTAAAATATACCTGATAAGTGTCATTTCACTTTATACATCCGACATCATTCCTGACACGTGTCTTGATGCACTTGATACGTGCTGTTTCATACTGAACACGTGTTACGTGATATGATAAACGTGTCTTGGCATATCTAACACGTGTTATTTGACATCAGATACGTGTTATGGTATATCCTGTACACTTGACACGTGTCATATTACACTTAAGACGTATTACTTGGCGCAATTAAATTATTTTAGTGTATTTAACTTGTGTTTCATGGTAGTGATCATACCTGAGGGGTGTGGTACAACATCATGTAACATAGTTAACACGTGTTTCATTCATCACAGGTGTCATATTCACTCGAACGCGAATTACAATGCATTCGATTCATGTGATCACTTCATTGCATTCATAATGCATGCCACTTGACAATATTATTTCAATTGGCGAATGTCACGTCATACTGAACACGTGTTACAAACCACTCAACATGATTCACACAACACCATACACCTACACGTGTTACAGCATTCTCGACACTTGTCAAATTACTCTGCATATATGTCACTTAACACTAACTACATCGCTTCAGAGACATCTTATGATGTAAAAAATAAAACAACGTTACACCTGACACGTGTCATTTGTAAACCCAAAATCTCTCAAAAAACTAACAAAAACGACTTCTTTTGTTACAGAATTCCTATACGACGTACCATCGGAGGTAATCATATTGCTGTCAATATTTTACGGGACAATATCCGTGGTTGCTGTAGTAGGCAACTTTTTAGTGATTTGGATAGTAACGACGAGCCGTCGAATGCAAAACGTCACCAATTGTTTCATAGCGAATTTAGCCCTAGCAGACATCGTGATCGGATTATTCGCCATACCATTTCAGGTAATCAATTGCGAAAATTCCGTCGACATATTCGATTACCGATTCGACATTCGAAACGAAATCAACATTTTCGCCGCCTTTTATTCGTACGTAATTTCCTTTCGGTTTTGGCGCACTCGTTGAATTATTAATATTTCTCTTCTGCTCGAGTAATATGATCTGTTAACGTTAAAAGTTTCCCATTACAAGTGCCACCACGAGGCCAATAAAGTTTGAATTTCAAATTCGTTTTCTATTCTACAACGCTTTCGTGGCTTCGCGATCATAATTTTTTATACGTTCGCTATGCAAAAGAAAAAAACTTTTCCGCGATGGAAATTCTCGCTACCGAGTATGCCCTTATCTCGATTGGTCGTCCGATGCAAACTTCGAACTGCAATCATAATTATTTCCGAGTACATCTCCGTCGAGTGTTTCGCGGTAAAAAAAAAAAAGGTGAATTGGGTATTTTGTTTATCTCGTCGCGACTACGACGACGCTGCGAATGCGAAAACGTACTAATAAATTTTCCAAGCTTTATCTTTTTTTCAACGTATTTTTAACGGAAGAGAAACTCGGTCACAGTCATATTACTCCGGTGTGCATCGACGCGTTTACTTTTTGCCGCCGAATTATTCTCAAGAGAGCTTGAAAATCATTTTGATTTTCGCGAAAATAAACGAGTGCGCGGAAGAAGTCGACCGAAAGCATCACAAATATGATATTAAATCTTTCGACGAAACGGCGCGATGGAGTCATTTGACACCGTAAATTGAAAGTTTTGACCTGTAATGCAGTACTTGGCTCGACTGATTGAAAAACAATGCTTCGATAAAAACAATTTACAAAATTTACGATAAACTTTTCAAATGAATTATTTATCAGTTTCTAAAATTTACGATTCGGCAACATCAGTGTTATTTTTTTTTCATAGCCGAGGAAAAAAAGTATATCAAAATCACGTTTATAAGTTTTATGGAAAATTTCATAAGATACCGAATTTCACGATTTTCTGAAATTATATCTTTTTCTGTTAAACCATCGCTGGAAATGTAAAGAAGGGTGACGAAAAAGTACAAAATTTCATTTATAAAATTCAAAAATGTGAGGTGACTGAAATTATGGACAAAAATTAATCTGTTTTTTCAAACGAAATACTTCTTCAAATGAAAACTTACTGATATTTTAATTTTAAAATCAAATTCATAAAATGTCATTTTACAGAAAAGTCAAACTTATGTGGAACGACATCGTAGAAATTTTTGACTCACTTCGGAAATCTCTTTTTGTTTTTCGTTTTCAAATAAATTCCCAATTTTACGTCATAACTCACCGTAAACTTACAACGAAAAAATCAAAACTTTTTTCCACAGGAAGAACAAATTTATAAATAATATTCCGAAGTTAACAAACACGTGAAATTAGATCGTTATATCATCGTTTGTAACGTCGATTTGTTTTTAACTTATTTCGTCGAAAGTATCGAAGTGAAAAAAAAAACAGAAATCGAGAGAGGAATAAAGTTTCACCGATATTTCAGTCAATTAGGGTAAAAATCTTCTTACGTAGGATTGTTTTGACGAGAAATATAAAAACAAAAACCAGCTGGTAACGAATCGTCTCTTCCCACATGCGCGAGAAAAGAAATTAAACAGGTCTCAAGGTCTTTGGCTGAAGTTACTTTTAAGCATGATTGACCAAGGTGAAGCAAATAGAAGATGATTGAATTTTGATTTGCGGTGATTAAAATCGAAGTCGAAATCGAAATATCTTGATCAAAACATTGAAATTGATATACTACATAAATCGAAATTAAAATGTTGATATCGAAATATTGAAATCGAGGTATCAAAATCGATACATCTTAATCGAAAAGTCTAAATCTATGCATCGAAACTGATACAAATAAATCGAAATCAAAATATCAATATCGAAATGTCAAAATCGAAATATCTAAATCGAAGCATCGAAACTGATGCACATAAATCGAAATGAAAATATCGATATTGAAAATCGAAATCGAAACATCAAAACTGATACACATGAATCGAAATATCTTGATCGAAACATTGAAATTGATATGCATAAATCGAAATTAAAATGTCGATATCGAAATATTGAAATCGAGGTATCAAAATCGATACATCTTAATCGAAAAGTCTAAATCTATACATCGAAACTAATACAAATAAATCGAAATCAAAATATCGATATCGAAATATCTAAATCGAAGCATCGAAAATGATGTATTTATAAATCGAAATGAAAATATCGACATTGAAAATCGAAATCGAAACATCAAAAGTTGATACATATAAATCGAAATTAAAATATCGACATCGAAAATCGAAATCGATACATCGAAATCGAAATATCCAACGCAGAATTGATACACAGAAATCGACTTTTTTGAAAACAGCTTCATTTCAACTATTATCATCATCTCGCTTACGTTCGCATCTTCCCCTCTCCTCATCCTGTCTTAACATCTCACAAGAAGTCATCTCTTTCGATAAACCAACACCATCTACACGCGAAACGTATACTTAAAGGTAAATTCCCACGTTTCGATTCATCTCAACATCGGCATAAAATGACAAATCGATACATCGTGATCTTAATCATCGACTATCATTAAAATGAAGCTTCATTTACCTCGCCAAAAATTCCAACCATACATTCGAGTTAATTTCCCCAGAGAAACGGGTCAATTTACGATTACGAAATTGGTATTTTACAATAACTCGCATCAATTTTCAATGTTACGTCTAGTAAACGTCGATCGAAACTCGTACGCGATAGAACATCCTCCTTGACCAATTGTCCTACCAAAAAAAACCACCATTCTTCGAGCACATGACCATAATTACTTCGTTTAATTAAAAGCTACGCACGTTCCAACGAACAAACGATGCGGTTCTGTTTTTGCGCGCGCGAAAACTAGTAAAACCTGCGAAATTTCAGCTTTTGATATTTAAATGATATTTGTTCGAGGGAAATTTATGTTAATGCGTTGTTTGTATTGTGTACAGCTGCCAGCGTAATAGCGACGCTTTACTTTTAACCGCTTCTCGAGCGCGTTAAAGTTGGTGATTCGATCATCTTGAGAAGTTGAAACGTTTTGATTAGACTGGCGGGGGGTATTTGTGTAGCAAGAAAAAAACCACTTTCGATTTACGTCTTAAAATTGGATAAAGTTTTAGCTATTTTGAATTGGCGGGTATGACTTTAATATAAGAAAACTTTTCCGTGGTGCAAAGGTGTACTTTTATCATTCGTGTGAAACGTTTTTCGAGAAATTTCAAAATTATAAAATTGTTAATTATCAAACTTTTACGCAGTTATTAAAGCACACCTACACGTGAAATATCGTATGCTTCAACGAGTACCAGTTCGATTGTAAATAAATTCGTTATAAAGTTTCGTGATATTTTTTACCAACGTTTATCATCGGACAAAAAACTTATTCTTAAATTTCGAATTTAATACAGTTCGCGCATCTCCCCGTCACCATTCTACCTGAAAATTTCTTTCGATTTGGGCCTATTTGTTATGCACATGCCCACACGTGTATAGTCAACTACAATCCGTCGTCTATCATAAGAAAAAAGAGAGCAAAAATGCTGAAATTCACACCTACTCGAAAACCGTCTCGTGAAATCTTTTCTCAATTGTTTACAACATCGAGAAAACTTTTCCTTACGACGTGGTACCTTGTAAATTGCAAAACTCCGATAAACTCGAGCATTTTTTTCCTTGGAAGACGATACAATTAAATTAGAACATCGGTGATATTCTCGCACTAATATACCGTCGTAATTTACGAACACGTTATTACTTGGAAATACCTTCTGTTACAGTTTCAAGCAGCTCTATTACAACGTTGGAATCTGCCTCACTTCATGTGCCCGTTCTGTCCATTTGTACAAGTGCTTTCGGTTACCGTCAGCATTTTCACTCTAACTGCCATCGCCTTGGATAGACACCGAGCGATACTCAATCCTCTAAGGTAATAATTTCTCATTTATTAATTCAACATGTCGCCGTCAACTCGTCACCGAAACGAAGACCGAATAAAAAGAAAATTTACCATCTTTTATCGCCCCAATTTGAGCGCCATATCTTACTCTATACACTAATAACCTCGCTGCTGACGGAATCGATGACGAAACTTTATTCGTTTGTTATACAATACACGCAATTCACGTTGGAAGTTCGCTTTTCTTTGATATGGCACAAAATACGAACTTCATTTCGATAATTTCAACTTTCGCGCGTTTTTCTTACATTCCGCACAAAGAAACGAGTTTTTAATTAAAATTCGAAGATTGTAATCGCCGAATTTCAACTTCGACGAGTTTAGTTTATCGTCGACGTGCGGATATATTATTTGATTCGTATAGATTGGTAATTTCGCTGAGAATACGACAAAATTCCATTTAGGCTTTACCCTTTCAACCTTTCTCACCTTCGAACAACTTACACCCGCAGAAGGAAAACTACTTGGAAAAATTCTTGTTAAAATTTCCAATCGACAGTTGCCAAAACCAATAAAAATTCTACAATTCGTTTGAAATTTACACGACGCTAAAAAATTTACGACACCTTTTCAACTTTTACGACAACTTGACAAAGAATCATCTAACTAGCAATTTGAACATTTTCTTCTTCGAAGTGAAAGTCTCCACCTGGTAACTCTGCCCGATGGAAAATCCTTCGAAAAATATTTACCCTCGAAAACGATCTTTGACAGTTAATCCTTTCAAAAAAATGAAAAGTTTCGATGCAATAATTCATCGTGAAACGCCGAATCTTTACTTCGAGCTTTCATCAGGGCAGGAAAAAATTTCTTGCTTATCAAAAAACATTCACCAGGGATAAAACTTTTTCGAGATTTTAATAAACGCCACATTGAACCGCGAATTCAATCAATCGACTCGACTTTAAATATATTTTCCCCTTTTTTAAATAACGTAAAAGTTTTTTACTATGAAATTTTCACCACCAAATTAAATTCCAAGGTATGCTCCTTCCGGCTGCATGTTAATAAAAAATAATAATCGTTTACATTTTGTTATTGTTTTTTTTTCGTTTTCGTATTTCCAATTGTTCTCGCAGTATTTTTAATTTACAAATCATTGTTTATTCATTCGAACATTCCATTCATTTTGATATTTCGCGTGGTTTCGTACCAAATGACGACTGCTAATATGCTTCAAGCATTTAAGATACGAATAGGGCGCTAGGTGAATTGTATTATTGCTTCTTATTAGTTCGATTCGCTTCGGTGATCATCGGAATTACTCTTGCATCTTTGTGTTTCACATGTTACTAAAACTAAGATTTTTAACCTGAATACGAGCATCGTTATAGTTCACAACGTTCTCAATATTAGTTCGGTTAAATTCGACAATCATCGGGAGCACTTCGTGTAACCTCGTGTTTCACTTGTTACTAAAACTAAGATTGCCAACCTTGAATACGAGCGTCACTATAGTTCACAACGTTCTCAATATTATTTCGGTTAAATTCGACAATCATCGGGTGCACTTCGTGTAACCTCGTGTTTCATTTGTTACTAAAACTAAGAATGTTAACCTTGAATACGAGCGTCATTGTAGTTCACAACTTTCTCAATATTAGTTCGGTTGAGTTCGATAATCATCGGAAACACTTCGTGCGACTTCGCATTTCATTAGCGATTCACATATTACAACTAAAAAGTCATCTCAGTTGTTTCAATAAATTGATATAAATGAATCTTTCCACCGAACAATATTTTTCATATCACTTCAAGGGATGTTGAATGCGTTCTAGTTTAAAAATAATACGTCATGAAAGTTATCGACGCCAATTACCATAGAATCGTCTCACAAACCTCGCTATCCAATCATACTACATTTTATTTACCTTCAAAACGTAAAACTAATTACTTATCGTACATTAAAATACTTTAAATGAACCAATTTTGAAGCTTTTTGCGGGTTACAAAGTATCTCGAGACGTCTTCGCGTAACGATAATTAGAATTTTTGCTCAAAATACTTCATCATAAAGAAACCGCCAATTTCACTTATAAAAGTTTCAGATTAAACCAAATAAACTCATCTTTACGAAACGTGCTTTCCGAACAAAATCCAACTGCAATAACATCAAAGTAAATTTGTTTACTCTACGATGAAAAAGTCAACCGAAAAATAATCCAGATTGCATAAAACCATAACAAAAACTACCACATGGAGTATGTACGAAAAAAAGTTACCGAAAAATGTAAATACTCTGGTGAATTTCTGCATTTCCATATTTAGTCGATATTTCTTCATACATTAGCCCCGGAAAATAATTATTTGCAAAGTTTACCATTTCTTACACAGACCTTCTTCCGAATGGTTATCTATCGAATATTCTTCGACGTTTTCTCGCTTCGTTATTTCCCGCAAATTTCCAAGTCACTTTTCTTATCAAACCATTTTCGATGTTTTTTTACCCCCTTTGGTATAATTTATTCGAAAACATTCCCTTATATTGCTCGCAAGTTTAACAAAAATACAATTCGGCATCTACCTAGTCAGCGAAAAACCCGTCAAATTACTCGTATCACTTTCGTTAACCAACTCCTTTCGTAATTTCCAACCAAAACGAGCATCAACTGTTGCGTGCGACGAAGCCATTACCCAGAGATTCGTGTTCTCGCGAACGTGGCTTATGTACGGATTTTCTATTGTCATAAGCAGCCACCAGACGCCGATTTAATTCTAATCGTTAATTTTTTATCGTCGATACGATGCGAACAGGGAAACATCTCGTGTTAACTAGAAGCACGAACGTTTCGTGATCTATTTCGCAATCCAACGAAACTTATCGATTTACTGCTCGAATTGGTTTCCAAGTGTGGTCATATTTTATCAAAAATTTTCAATAGATTCCGGTATCTTGAAAATTTCAATTATTTTGTCAATTACTTATTTGATCAGTTTTGTGTATCTTGCCACTAAGAAGCGTGTTTTTGGCAATTTCATGGTTATAATTTTCGATATGGTTCGTTTCTCGAGGATCCTTTCGTATGGAAGTAATATCAGAGATGTTCGATTCCGTGTAATTCTTGCTTTGTTCAAATTACACAACTTCGATGGCATTTAGAAGACTTGACGTCGTAAAGGAGACACTCAGAAGATAACTTTTTTATCTGAGTAACATTTCTTGAACATTTCTTGGCATGTACGTGAAAGGGAACTATGAAGGGGGAGGGGGACATCATCAAAATGTTTACAATGAACTAAAAGAAGAACATATATTATATAATTTTAGTATTTTGAATTGCTAATGAGTTGGCGAATAATTTCACATTTTTCAACCAAATTTTCATCATAATTAATAAAAATTCCAAAGCAACCATAAATTGGAAAACATTTATAAGCAAAGAGTACTATACATTTGGAAAATTAAACCTCGTTTGGAGTTCAACTTGATGCTAATTCAACCATTACACTGAAAACAAACCCTTCATCTTATGAATTTTCAACGACTCTCACCAATTTATTGTAATTTTTCATGTTTGCATTTTACAGAGTATACCCTTCCAAGTACCGAGCCAAGGTTTGCATAGCTTGCATATGGATCGTGGCGTTCTTCATCGCCTCACCTATGGCTTTGGCGTTACGAGTCGAATACATAGAATATTTTGACCCAAGTACGTAAATAATGGTATTTTAAGAGGTACTTCGACGCGAACCATCACGTTTGTATATTTGTTGCAGTGGGTCGAATCCATACGAAGCCATTTTGCTACAATACAGAACTCCCGAACGATGTGATGTTAAGTTACCGCGTACTTATTTTACTCTTACAGTACATCGTACCTTTATGTATAATATCTTGCGTTTACGCTCGAATGGCACTACGTTTATGGGGCTCTCACGCGCCAGGCAACGCGCAATTCATCCGAGACGCCACTCTCATGAAGAACAAGAAAAAGGTACGTTGGAACTTTTCACCAACGCTTTTTTTTATGTACTTTTAAAATTTCGACAAGATGGATCACGACGAAGTTTTACCTTTTTCAACTTCACGTCGATTTCAATCGTCTTGGGTACAATGGCTCTTCTAGCGAGATTTCCCTCCTTAAAAACGTATTACGTAGTAAAAACCAAGACGTTAATTTCGCGTGATTGGTTACTATTTCAAAAATTCCGAGATATTTTCTCATTTCCGTTAGAATAGGCATCGTTTCTTATTGCGAATTAATGGTATCGCCGAACGCGCCCCATTGTTACACCTTCTACGACGTTTTTTACATTGTTTTCGCGAAATTTACCGCTTTTGTAGATCGTCTCGCGATACCTTTTCAATTTAGCTTTATTTAGCTCTCACCTCAAATCACTCCGAAGGGTGGATTAACAAATTGGCTGAGATTAGTTGATGAAATGAAAAGAAACAAATAATGGATCCGGTGTATCCTTTTTTAATACATTTCGCTAAATTTACCACCTAAATTACATCGAAATTTTGAAAACGTATATTCTTTATCGCATTTTACACCTTGGAGCGAAAATATCAAGTAGAGGTAATTTTTCAAGGATAATGTAAATTTTCGAAAAACCATATATCCAACCTCGGAGCCAAAATATCGGGTAATTTAATACCAGCGTTGTTCGTTTTTCACAACATCGTTAACAAATCAAAGTTCAAGTGTCGGTTGAGCACTCGAGCTCTCGAGGCATTATATTTATAACACGTTACACCTTTTTCTGTCGGTTGAATAATACACGAGTCCTAATACAGATAGCGCCACTTCCTTGCAGCCGATTGCATAATTTCAACCTCTCGAGGCTTATTCAATCACGTTCCCTTCTACCAACCACGTTTCTGTCGGTTGAATAATACACGAGTAATAATACAGATAGCGCCACTTCCTCGCAGCCGATTGCATAATTTCAACCTCTCGAGGCTTAACCAGTCGTTCTCTCTCTGTCAACTATGCTTCTATTGATTGAACAGTACACGAGTAATAGCACAAATAGCGCCACTTCCTCGTAGCTGATTGCAAAATTCAAGCACCATACAGAAAACCTTTCATTTTATACACTGTAAACGTATTTACCAGCACTTGAAAAATTATGTACTTCCACTCACGCCTTTGAACATTTAATTCTTTAACGACGCAAATTTTCAGGACCAACGAAGTAGGATATCCGTAGAAACCCACTTTTTAAGACCTTTTTAACAATACAACGTAGGGGGAAAATTATTAAGTAAAACGATTTCGTAATTTTATTTTTTCGTCATATTTTCAAGAAAGTGACTCAACATTAAAAACGTTTTGTGGTTCTTTTGTTTGATATTTTCCAACTTGTCACGGGTGTCAAGGGTGATGAACACGACAAACTTGGGCAATATCAGAGCACAGAGGTAGAACAATGCACACGAGGAGAATATTTTAAAAATTATAACCATTGAGAAGTTGAGTTACAAGATCAAGGATTAAGCATAATAGAAGGCGAATAATGAAATATTCAACTGAAAAATACAAAATATTCGGAAATACGAGTATCGACAAAAAAACATAAAAGTGAGAATTTGGGATGAGATGAAGTGAGCGAAAAAAGTCTATAAATTTAGGTCGAAATGAAATATTGCAACATTGAAATTGTAATATCAAAATCAAACTGTCGACAAAATATCGAAAAATTGAAATCAAATTATCAAAATTTGAAAATCGATATCGAAATAATTATTTACATCGATTATCAAAATACTAATAGGTACAAAGATATGGAATAACTAAAATTCAAATATAACATCAAAATCGAATTGTCGAAAAAAATATCGAAAAATTGAAGTAGAAATATCAAAATCGATTATTGAAATAAATACAAATATATCGAAATCGAATAACTGAAGTTCAAATATCACACTCGAATTACTATATTAAAATAAAAATATCGAAAAATCGAAATCGAAATATCAAAATTGAAATACCAATATCGAACCATCAAAACTGAAGTACGAAAATCGACTATCGAAATCAAACCATCGAAAACGACTAATTAAAAAAAAATTAAAATGGAAGTATCAAAATTAGAATGTTAACGAATTCAAATTACTCCTTTCCACTTGCCAACAAAGCTAACTGCTTTTTTCGAAAATTGAAATTAAAATCTAAATAATTTCTCTTCTATTTACTTTTTTTACTGCAGCTATTCAACACTTAGAAAATCATGCTTAATTATTCGCACGAAAAAACTACGATATCATCGCAATAAAAAATCACCTCGAAAACGAACCAGGACTACACAACGGAAGAACATCCTCAACCCATTATTTCTCAACATTTTCCTTGTTCTTAAAACAAGATTACACCCTAAAAGAAATATTTTTTATTTAATTAAATAAAAGCCTTGAAAAAAATCCTTGCCAAAAACAAGAAAACACCTAACTTGTACACGTTGAATTTACGACAAAAAACAAAAAACCAAACGACCGAATAAAAACGCAACTTTAATTAATCCTATAATTACGTAAAATAGTAAACCGTCGTCTACACTTAAGCAAGTCAGTACACTCGTAAACAGACCTCTTTAGGCCAAAAAATACTCTACGACATGAAACAAACTCTGAAATATGTAAACCTCGAAATTATCCTCCATCTCCAAGGCAACAAAAAAGAATTTCCCGCAACTGCAATTTAGTAGAAAAACACAACGGCGTAAAAAACCCCCAAAAGAACGGAATATTCAAAATTTCGCGAATTCTTTGTCACTTCATTAAACTCCATACATACGAGAAAACATTACTTAGGCGGAGCAATCCCATAACGGCGTCGTTTACGGTGTCTTCAAAGAACTCGATGTTGTGGAAACCACCGAGCACGAGGAAATTCGCAATGTGGCGGTATTTTATAATCATCTCCATCTCCCAAATCGTCTCGTGTGTTTCCAACTCTTCCACACGTTGCGGGAGCAAAGTTAAAACATGATTTTTCATCGTTACCGAGCCAGCTTCCGATGCATTGATAAACAACCGTCCGAAGTTTAATACGCTCGAATCGTAAACAAACGATTTTTACGGAAGGGATTTAAAAAATAAATGCTTTTGTGTTTTCTACAATAAAAACACGCTCGTTTGAGATGTGCACACGCAGCATTGCGGAAACACGCTTTATGATGTTTTAAAGGTGTTTCTTTTTTGGTATATTTTTCGTGGCGCCTTTCGTCGTATATACAACGAAATGTAATAGGCGATAATTTCCAACTTTTTCGGCATCTTTTCTCATTTCAACACGTCATTATTACTCCGAATAAATATTTCTACTTTCTCGGCACGTTAAAAATACGAGGTTTTCGCAAATTTACGACCTAAACGTGGCGTACATTTATCAAATAAAAAAGCGTTAATTTTTCCTCGATATAGACGAACATACAAGGTCGAAAAAATATTACAAACGTCGAATCGTACAATATACTCGCTACGAAGGCGAAACGAATCGTCAAACGTTGCCCGAAACTTATCGGAATTTTCGTCCCTTTCTCTCTCTCTTCCAACACACGATATCTTCACAAAAAACCCTCGACGATTTACGTAATGAAAATTAATCACGCGAAAAACCTCCTCGCCCTTTCACCGTGTGAAATTCAAACGGTAAAAATGAACCGAAGTCAGCGTACGAAGAATTTTTAAAACGCGCCACCGTAATTTAACGTCCGATAAATTAGCGCTCCGATGAAATTTTCGCCAAATGCTGTACGACTTCGTTAAAAGAAAAGCGTCGAGCGTTTTAAACGTCGTTCTTACGATACAATTTTATTATTTCGATTATTTTTCCACGTCTAGCGAAATCTCCAGCCATTCTCGATCGTAATAATTTCCCAAGCTGGGAAAATATACTCGAAAATGTTTACGTTAGCGAAGCTACACAAATGTTGGATACTTCCACCCCCCCTCCCCCGTCTTTCCTCCCCAACACGTTCCAGCGCATACAAAACACCGCTTTTTGCCCAATTTTTTTCTGCCAAATACAATTTACATCAAAGTTCGTATTTCGTATCAATGAACTTTATAATAAAAAGATGAAAAAATTGAAATTATAGGCGTCCTTACGAAAAATATTTGTAAAAAGATATATTCTTCGCTTATTTTATTCCTTTTTTCCAAACTTTTCACTTTTTTATTCGACGAAATAATAAACTTTCTACAGGTCACGTGTACAATTTGTGTAGCTGGCGTGTTTTTCATTTACTCGGCGCGTTTTTTTTTTTTTCACTAGGAGTTTCACATTGCCGAGAGTCCAATTATCGCGCACACGTGTGCGTTAAGTGAATCGCGTATCGAATGAATTTCACGCTTTGATACGCGACGAATCATACTACGCCATTGTCCAATTTTCTACCTTTTTGAAAAGGAGCGAAAACGCGCCGAAAATGGAAAACTTTCTGATATTCTTCTTCACGTACGAGGTCGTTAGCCAGAGAAGACGTTTCATACGAGTTTGTTAACTTTGGAAATCTACTCGTCGACGTTGGTTAATTTTAGAACACGCTTCGAGTTATGAAAACTTTCGATTGTGATTGATGCCGGTGAAAAAATATTCTAGATTTTGAGAAGTTCGATGATATTTTGGGTGTTTATAAATCACACGTAAAATGCGCGGTTTTTCGTCTCTCATTGCGATAATTTTGTCCATTATCACAATATACCGAACTGATTCGAAAATTTTAGATGATTTAATAAACCTTTGATCGTATTTTTGAAAAAATTCAAAACGACTTATTTTCGAATTTTGAAGCTGAGTTTGAACGGGCAAAGAGTAAAATGTTATTTTAATAAAATTTCTAGATATGCTCAAAATTCTTGAAAAATGCCAAAAAAATATTTTTGAACCACTTAGCTCTTTATTAATTCATTTTTAAACAACTGCAAGAGCTTGAAAAAGAAAAACAAAAAAAGCATCACAAATTCAAAATTGAATAACCCATCAAATCAGTATGCATTTCATTTTTTTTTAAATCAAAAAAAAAGTTCAACAATCGAGCATTACATCTTAATGTAAATTACAAATAAAAAATCTTTAAAAAAAATCATAAAATCGATTAATTATATTTTTCAAAAAAGCAAGAAAGACAAATACTGATCATCGTTGTTAACTAAACAAAAAAACTCTGAAATTAATTTTTTTAATTTTCTGCAAATTTTGAGTTTTTTTGTGCGACAGGATGCACTTTTTAAAATTTATACTTGACCAAAAAAAATTCAACAATTTTGTAAACATGCCAGAAATGAGAAGAAACTAAAATCTCCAAAAATCCAACATTTCCTAACAAAAAAAGAAAACACTTGGAGGAAACAATCTGAAGAAAAAAAAATGATAAAAAAATAAGACGAAAACTATGCCTAGAAAAATAATATAAAATAACTCGTTAAATTGAAAAATTACGTCGCTATATCAAAATAATAAAAAATAATCGAAGTAAATAGCACTTCCAAAGGTTGTCATACATTTAAAACAATAAAGATCACTATTTCAGCAGCGAGATGAAATATTGCTTCATTTTTGCAGAATCCAGACTACTTTTAGGATTTCAATTTTCAAGAAATTCATAAATATAACTTCCACGCAATGCTTCCCCTTTTACCATTATTTTCGTATATAGTCTTGAAAAAATTTCACTCTTTCATATTCTCGATATTTTTCCAATTTTAAAATCAAATAAAACTCCCTGAAATTCCGCACATTTTAGAACATACGAAATATGCCTCTCGAATACGCTTATTTTTTGTAATAATTTCAATCACTGGAAAAACATCACTAAACAGAAATAAAATTCATTACAGTCGAATTCGATCAATGAAGAAAAAACATACGTGGTACGTTGCTCAATTACGAACTCAATATACGCACATTACACGCGTAAATCTTTCGATTGAACGGAATTTCCAATTTATTCACCGTTCCGATTCCATATCGTAAATATTGGTTTCGAGTAAAATTTTCATATCTTCCTACATCAAAGTACACATCGTCAAAGCTAAAGAATAAAAAAAAAAACACCAATAAAATTTTACGAGAACTATTTCGATCATCTGTAAGGTTCCAAAATCATCGCAATGAGTAAACACAAAGCAAAACGAGAAGGGATAAAATAAAAGGGAGCATATCCGACGAAACATCAACTCGACTCAATATCAACCCATTTGATTCAGTAGTTCGACTTCATTTCGTGAAATATCGCCGACATTATGTACTTGGCACAATTTTTATGAATTCTACGTAAAATGAATTTCAAACTAGATGCTTTATGTACGTAATGTTTCCGCGTACATCGACCATTTACTTCAAAATAGCTACTCTACGCTTTAAAAATACATCTCTCAAAACGAGACCAATTCCTTCGACATTCGCGTTTCAGCGTATTACTTCCGTTCGGCTGAACTTCCATTTCGTAACATCACTGACCTTACGTAAGGCTGGAAAACGCGTTAATTTACGTGCTTTATAAGTTCTAGGTTGAAAGGGTTTCTAAAACTTGCTGCATTTTTCGAAACAAAAGCTCGACTTTTTTTTTCGTTTTATTTTCTAAATTGTCCACATATCCTTGACTATCGTTGCATTCGACTATATCGCGACTACGCAATTAAAACTTTTTCATCGTGTTTATCATACTTCAGTCTTCAATTACATTATCATCGTTGTTTTTATTCTTTCTTAATATAAAAACTAAAGTTATATCAACCAAGATATCGAGCATTTGTTTTTCCATAAAGTTCAACTTAATTTTTGTTTTCCTCAATTATAACTTTGTTACTATTTGGATTTCCTTTCGTTGCGACGATTTTTTCATGTAGGAGTAAACGCCCGAACGTCTATTGAAATTTCCCACTAGCGTATAGCGGCTTATTTACGTTTACGCGCTCCGGAGAAACTTCACGAAGTAGTTGGTACGAATTTAACTAAAAATCGCTTTTTTTAGAAAAAATATGTTTAAATAACTCTTTTACCATAATTAAGTTGCCCACGGGTAGTTTTCAATTTTTTGGAAAATTTTTAAAAATTTTGAGATTATTTGTAGTAAAAATATCATATCTTTGAGATCGAGTCTTATTGCTACAAAAATACCGACTACATCCGATTGATTTTTTTTTCCATTTATAAATATTGTCAACAGAGCTTAACATTGGAAAATCTCAAGAAATTCACAATTCTTCGAATATACAAAACCACGTAATTCCAAATAAGCATCTCTTACATCCTCGTCGTCTCCATCGAATACTAAAATTTCCAAATTCCCAATGGCATATCATGCAACTTGGTAATCTTCGTAATTTCCAACCGAACCCAAACCAACTCACCTTATTCTTTTGACAACTCCACAACGAATAATTTAAACCCTCTTACCTTTGACTATCAACTACACATTCTCCCATTCGCTAGTAAATTACTCTCGTGCTAAACAAAAAAAGGTATCCTCAACCGACAATTATTCTACTTGATTCGTAGCAAAACAGTTCCAATTTTACAACAAAGCTAGGAAATTCGTAATCTATTGTTCGCGTTAAAACATTAATTACATTTCGCATTTGAAAACACCTCGTCTCTGAACTTTTTAAAGGACTATGTACTCGTTGGCCTCTCATTTGGAAAATTTTACACACCAGTTCTTTCATTCGAATTATCAAAACCTTAACACGCCTCAAAAAGCTAAGCGAACGCGTTTGTGAAATTGTACGAAAGTTTATATCCGCTGTTTAAATGCGTAATATGTACCAACGCGGACGAGGCTTTTTTTCTTCCTTTCGCGTCTTCGCACCTCCATCCTTCATTCTGCGCTATCGCGATCAGCATATTTTACATTTAACGTTCGCTTCATTTGGTATTTCGAATTTCTTCCGATACACGTAAACATACGCCATCTTGTACTTTTAAGCAAAAAGAAAAAATGCGTTCAAATGATAAAACTTTCGTATCCGTTCGAGGTCCCAGACTGAAAACTTTTTTCAGCATTATGCCCCCGACCTTAATTCTTTGTATCACAATGAAATTTTTTTTCTACGTTCCGGTTCGCTACAATTGAATTGAATATTTAAATCTGTACAGTGGAAAAATTATATTCCGATGGAGAAAACAAATCGTCGTTTTTGTTGGCATTATATACAAACGAGAATTCGCGATAGACTTGTACTACGTAGAATTCCCGTAAGAAACATGAATAAATGTAGCAATTTTTTAATAATGGCTCAGAAAATACGAATATTTCTGGTATCTTGTTTGTTATCGAATATAACGAGTATTTAAATGAAATTGGCTTTAATCCAAACCACACAAATGGTTTTTGAAATGTTGAAAGAAGTTACAAAAAATGAGAATGAGAAAATATAAATTTAAAATAATAAAATTCAAAAAATTTTACAAGTAGGTTCCGAAAAATCTCAAATTTTTGAGGTAAAATTTTCAGAGTAATATAACACATTTGGCAGCCTTCAATAATTCAGAATTTTTTTAATTGATTAAAAATTGGGTCTTACATACCGCGTAAGTCACAAGCGTTCTCCAAAATGAAAAAATTGATTTATTTCATCTGGGGGAAAATTGACCCAAATTCTTGGTCAAAAAATTCCAATATTCAATTTTTCTACAGGCCACTAAGTTTTTTTTATTGGACTTTAATTTTCAATCATTTTAATCAAATTTCATTTTCTTGAATTCTTTAAAAAAATTGACGAGTCGATCAAAAAAAGCGAATTTTTGAATAATTTAGTTCAATTTCGTTGTCGTGATTTCAGCTGCTCAAGCCAAAAAATCTTAGCTTATCTAAAATTTTTTATTTAAATCTGGAATTTATTTTGTATACTGAAAAATTACTTTAGATAAAAAAAATTTTCGTTTGAAGTCATAAATTTCAACTTATCAATTCAAAAGCACTTACAAAAAATTCTCAAAATAAATATTTTTCTAAAATTCAATTTTATTTCAAGAGCTTTTCTTTTGGAAAAAGCTCAAATTCCAAGTGTCATTACAAGCCTTTTATCACTGTCGCCGAAGAGATTTTCAAATTTTCATAATTTCGCGGAGCACTTCTCAATATTGATTATATACGTAAGCATGTCGAGACTTGCTTTACATAATCCACGTGGAAAGAAAAATACCTCGAATAATTCTTTTCATTCTGATATCTAGAAACTTTTTGAAATTTCACACTATTTCAATAACATATTCCGAAGCTTTCGTGTAACAATGGATATCACGACACGAGGAATAATCCACGAGATATTTTCTTTCTCACGGAATTCACAGGATTACTTCGAATAACAAATCACCGCGTTGTATTTATAGTTTGAAAAACACCGCGAAACCTATTTTCCTTATTTACGAGTACTTCATTTCCAAAAATAGTTCAATAAACCTTTTGCCCACGATACCTTTACGTTAAATCCTTGACCCGATAAAAATCTAAAATTAACATTTGTCTCGATAACCTTTTTTTCCCCCATGTGCGATATATACCTAAAAAACACGAACATTTACCCAGGATTTAATACCGATGTATCGTAATGATTTCAACAAGTGATAGCGTTGTTTTTTTTTCATTTTTTTTAATCCAACGACCTACATAAATATTATTGTACAAAAATTCAAAAGTCATTTAAAACGTCGTTCTACGTGAAAACCACGATCTCGTTCCTTTTCGCGTCAGCCTAATTAATTAACAAGTTTTACACGTTTCCGACGTGTCATCGCTAATAAGGGTTGACGTGGTTGCTAATGAGCATTACAAAGCCGCTCTACAATAGCTATTGTATTGCGGATGTTTTATTTGCTTACCCTCCCTTCGCCCATTCCCCGTATATCGTCACCAATGAGGAAAACATAACGAAAAATACCAAATCAGACCTTTTCATCGAATGCGAAAAAACAACTTATCGCCACAAAACCTTTCGATAATGAAAGCAAGCTCATCGCTTAGTCAAACAAACCTTCGCAATTATCGTAATTCTAATTCTACATTAAACATTGACAACTAAAATAGCTTCGTCGTTGACTAAACGTCAAACGCAATCTATCTTATTGGCAATAAGAGACCACCGATAAATAAGTAATTATCGTAATGAAAAAATTTACATTCGCAAATTCGTCGTTTTTCGTTCCAACGAAGCGAAAAAACCCCAAACGCCTTTTTATGAATTCTGGTCACGATCTCGACCAAGGTATAGCTTTAAACCTAATATTAAGTAATTTAAGAAAACCGTCGCAAATTCAATATGCTTTCGGAATAGGCTTCGATTGAAATTTATTCACCTCATATCGACCACGTTCCCCTCCTTGAACATGTTTTGACACCGATTAAGAATTCGTTTCGATATTAAATTTTCAATTTTCAAATTGCCTCGACGCTTTCTTTTTATTGTCGCGAGCATCTCGAATATCCTTTTTTTTTTTCGTAAAAAATGAAAAAACAAAAATTTTGGGATTATCGTCAAAATTATTTCGATGCGCGTAATTTCACAGATGAACGGGCACGAAAATTTATTACACGAAAAGCTGATTTTTACTTTTGCAAAAATGTAGACACCATAAATACCTCGGTTAAAAGTACCTCCTTGTTTTCAACTTTTAGATTTTCTTACCATCATTTTAAGAATTTCTATAACTCCAAACTACGTAAAATTTTCCACCATTTACCGCCATAATTTTCATTACATGTTACACAATACGAAAAGCAAGCGCGTGTACGAATATCAACGTCGAATAAGTTGCATATACGATTCGCCGTAAAAACCGCAATTCCAAAAGAGTAAAGGCGCGTGGGTATGCAAAATATTCTACTTTCGAGATATTCGCCGGCGTGTGGTTGAAGTTGCATGTCGAAAGCGCCTAAAACCAATGACGCCACATTCGGCCAATCTTCTCGTGGTTCGAGTTTAAAGTGAATTCTTTCGAGGAACTTCTATTTGATTACCATTCGCATCCAGGAAACATACGAAGGTCAAGGTATAAGTATATTTCGACCTCCTACGAGACTGTATTCTTCGATTGGAAAAGGTTCTCCAAAAGCGAGATTAATATTAACTCGGATGCCACGAAGATATCAGGTGATTAGCGGAAGACGAATAATGGCTATGGCCGTTTGTATTTTCTCTTCATTAATACAAATAAACTGTTTCCTCTCGAGATATCAATTTCCTTCGACGAATTTCTATTACGTCTTTGAAATTCACAAACGCTTATTCGCCCGTGTCTTCATTTGATGGACCAAGTTTTACATTTTCCTCATTCCGAGCCACATCAATCGCGAATATTATTTACTTGGTATAAATTAAAACTGTATTAATTCCAGTATACAGGGTGGATCAATAAATTTAGCTCGAGGACTTTTTTTTCAATGATAAATGCCTCGGTGATACTTTTTTCAGATATTCATATTCAGTGTTACCATAGATATGAATTTGAAAACTTCCCATAACAATAAACCAAGGGGATAAAAATTACGAAATGATTTTTTAAAGTGAAAATTATACAATTTTTTTGATCAAACCAAAAAAGAATAAACATCCAAAATGTAAAAAATTGAAAACTTTACCTAATCATCAAACTTTTGTTAGTTATGCATCATCTCCTTTCTCTTCTTAGCTCCTTCCAGTTTGCATTTGTTTTGGAAAATTTTGAGAAATGAAACGTACAACCAATATGATCAGTTTGGCAAAAAATGAAATTAGAAGACACATTCTGTAGCCCCCCTCCTCTCCCCTCAGTCATTCGTGGTGGTGAGTATACAAAAAAGTAGCTAATATTTATAGAATATAAATGAAGTTTAAAAAGATATCAAAAGGAGTAAAGAAGAGTCATTTTGAACTGAGTTACAGTAATGAAATAATTATTGAAAAAAGTAAAATAAATGCTTCAATAAAAAGAGAAAATTTGGTAATTTTCATCGAAATTTTTAAATTTGGATCAAACGTCTCACGATTTCTCAATTTTTTTTAGTTTTATCGCGTAACAACTCTGATAAGCCATTCATAAAAATAATATGTATTTAAAAAAATCCCCATTTCAGCGATTTATTGAAAAAATATATACAGTATATTCACTTGGAATGAAAAATCATCACTACTTTGTACTTTTGCATTGCTTTGTCACCATTGAAGGTCATCACTACGTTTTCATTATATCAACAAATTTCTTACAGCAAAAAATGAATGAGAAAAGTCCTATTTTCAAGAAAACAGTCAGAGAAATTTCAGTGTAAGGTTGAAACGTGCTCCTCGAACTCGCTTCACAATGGTTTGAAAATAATCAAAATTAAATTGTTTTCTTGCAATGCAAAAAAATCCAGACTATTTCTAAATGATCAACAAAGGTTTAAATAAATAAAGAAACCTTATATCAATTTCGCGTATTAACGTTTAAAAATAATTCATTCATAAGTGCGACTTCATTGAAAAAACACATCGATGTATTTTTTACCACGTTTATTTTAACCCGAGATGTTAATTATAAACTCATTTTTTCCCAAGTCGGCATATTTTTCGAATTTTAATTTGCGGGTTTTCGTATTCATTTCATTTCTAAGGCGTTTATCAAATTAAAAAATTCTTTGTGTCGAGCATATTCCTAAATTTTTCTCAAACCTTCAAATTTTTTTTCAAAGTCAACCCCTACGAAAACTATACAAGATGACTTTTCGAGTGGGATGTAATTACACATCGGTTTTCAAGGTCGACGCACCACGACCGTAAAAGAAAAAATTACAAAAAACGAATTCATTATGAAAAAGTAACATTTCCACGTCAAGTGTACGTCCATTAAGCTCGTAATAATTTTCATTAATGTTTCAACGCGACCATAATTTTAAATTCAGCCCCCCCCCCGATTTTAACGTAGAAGCGTCAATAACACTATAAAAATGCCTTTTTTTATTATTCATACAACTGACTGACGCGCCAAATTTCGAGGTCGATAAACTAGAAAATTTACGCCTAAAATGTCTGCGCATTTGTGAGTCTCGAAAGGAAAAAAAATTAATCAAAAAATAACCCTCGAAGCATGTACGGTTACTAGACGACTCGGCACATTAAATTTACAAACCTTTATAAATTCCAACAACCTATATCATCCCTTAACGATAAATTTCCCCGATAAAGAAACAAAAAAACTTACCCTTCATCGAGCTCTTGGCAAATTCCACAGCCTGTTTGATTCCGCTTTCGTGCAAATTCTACAACAATTTCAAACTACTGTCACGATTACTTCGTAATGAAACCGCATTTGCCACGTGCAAAGGTGAAAAATATTACCATCTGTCATATGAATCATATCGCAGTGGGTTTAAAACCGCAACATTTACACAAACTAGATAGATTTTAAAATGAAAGTATACCGAAAGGTGACACACTGCAGATCAAACTTCAAAAACAGTTCGTCAATTATCATAAAACACATTTATCACGTGCTCTTAAAACAAAAAACCTTTACGATGAAAGGCATACATCCCAAAAATTGCCTTTTTGTCGCACCTTTCGATGTAAATTAACGCTTCCACGTGTTTTTCCTACACTTCGGTACTTTTTAGAATCTTGCTAAAGGAATTATAACGGATATAGGCTTTTTTTTTCACCGCAACCCCCAATCAACGTGCGATAAAATGCTTCCGGAACCTTTTCAAATTACGCCAGATTAACACGTTATAGTCTCGGTAATGTAAATTAGTGCATTTTAAAAATGATAATTTTTTAAGCCCCAGGCCCGTCGAGTAATTCGTATTACGCTTGTATTTTCCGCTGAATATTCATTCTATGTTCGTTTAGTGTTCTCAGCATAAAAAATGTAGCTTTTCTCCGGCGCCGTAATCGGCTCCTAGAACTTGAACGCCTTTTTTTTTAATTATGTCGAAAGGTGAAAAAAGTAGGTGTTTTTCATTACCGTCCTCTTCAGGAAATCTCTGACGTAGATTGCTTTCATTTTGTAATTTCCACTTAAAAAATCACAGCCTACGTATGTTCGTTTTTTTTTTCGTTATTTCCAGTCGAAAATCCGTTTTAATGAAAAAACTACCATTACGTTGATATTTGGCATCGCTGAAAACCATTAGATCGATGTATGTTGCAAGTTCTCATATATTTTTTCAATTCCACATTCCATTCCTCTCCCTCCTCGTTTAATTTCGAGTAAAGTCAAGATAAAAAGTAAAAACTCGTTAAAAATCATTAATAGTCCTTTTCCGCAATATTTAATGGAAACCGCGCTTATTCGGTAAACTTCGAGCACACTCGGGTCAAGTCGGGAATATTCGGCTACATTCGGAGGTTTCGGATGAAGTCGGGTATATTCGATAAAATTCGTGGTTGTTTTCGAAAACACGTCTCTTTTCGTTTAGACAAGCAACCATTAATTTTCACTTAATCTCGCGCCACTTGACCTACAACGTACTTATACGCATTTACAAATATTATCCTTTCAAACACGAGGAAAACAAATCACCCGAACGTTCGAATTACAACATACGCGATATTAATACTTCCATTTCAAAACCAAGAGCAAAGTATACCGATAATTCAAATATTATAAAGCCTTTTAATAGCGTTCGTTGAAAATTAATAATTATCCCTTTTTTAAAGTCGATAAATCGACGTAATTCGAGTATTTTCGGGTAAACTATCATCGCGATAAAAATAAACCCGTTAAACTGATTCAAACGGGAAAAGATAAAATACGTTGCGACATTTTGATTAAAATTTTTAAACCATCGATATGGCCAATTAAAGTGAAAGCTACATTTTGACGGTTGTCTAGCATTATCTTTTTCATTATAACTTCCCTCAAACTTCCCTATCGGCTTTAAACGTTTAATTACTTTTTAATACTCGCTTTAAAAACGTAACGCCGTTTTCATCGAGTTTCTCCGGCGTAATTTTCACCTAATCGTACGTATATGGAAAAACGACACTTGTCTTTGCAGTTAAATAAACAAAAATGAATTATGTTACTACGCGTCAAAGATTCCTGCGAGGAATTCTCGCTAATTTTTTTACGAGTTAGCGTGCACACGCGAACTCTCACCTTCGACGCTGAAAGCTCATCAAAATTCACCTATCGCGTCATCACGAAAATGAAAAAGCACCTATCTGAAACCTTATACGCGATTAATTTATACGCAAGCCCTTAAAGGTTATTTCATTTTCGTAAACTATACGAGCTCAATTAAAACGATTATGGTAATTTTAGTGATCGCGCAGTTTCCGCGTCGCATCTCCATTATGTACCGATCGTGTAACCTTTCCGGAGAAAATTCCGATTAAATTGTCCGAAAGGATAATCCTACATGTTCTTCTATGGAATATCTTTTTATTAAATTTATTCTGCGATGTATCACAGATGCGTTGTAGTATTTGCATATAAGATTATACTACTAAAACTCGCAATTAATTACGAATAAATCAATTCGACATTATATGGAGCGTGATTTGTGTTAAATTAACTGATTTCACGTTGTTTTTCCGATTTTAGGTCATCAAGATGTTGGTGATAGTTGTGGCGTTGTTTGCATTCTGTTGGTTACCTTTGCAGACATACATGGTTTTGCAGGATATTTTCCCAAATATTAATAAGTAAGCGGATTAAAAATACCACAAGTTACTATATTTTGTTAAAAATTAATTCCAAATAATGTATTTTCCGTAAGGCCAACTTCCAAGAAAAATCTTCGAATTTTATTTAATTAATCTCCCATCATTTTTGAAAATTCATATGCGCTACAATATTGCCAAATTATGTTGGAAACTCTCAAACACGCAGAATATGCTGCAATTTCAAACCTCATAAATTATGCCAAACGTGCTCCCAATTTATTTTATATTTTCAAAAATTACTCAATATATTTGATTTTCAACGAAAACGTTCGAATATTACCGAACGTTTCCGACTTTATACGATGATTCCCGAATTTGTCAAAAAACCGAATATTATCGAAAACCTCCAAATTTAAACGAAAACATTCGAACAATACTGAATAATTTTAAATTTGTACGATAAATCTCAAATTTGACGAAAAACGAATATCATCGAAAACTTCCGAACTTAAACGAAAGCGTACGAATATTACCGAATATTTCCGACTTCATGCGATAACTCACGAATTTATCGAATATTTTAGCATGAAAACATAAGAAAAAATTTTTTAAATGAACCGGATGTTTGTCCGAAAACTGCCGAATACTTCCGACTTTTACCGAAAATAACCGAATATTGCCGAATAGGGCCAATTTCCATCGAATATTATTAATATTGATGAAAAATATTAATTTTTACAGAATTTTTCATTTTCTTCCACCGCAACTAAATAATTTTCAATTAATTTTCAGATACCGATACATCAATATTGTCTTCTTCTGTTGCGATTGGCTTGCGATGAGTAACAGCTGCTATAATCCCTTCATTTACGGAATATATAACGTAAGTAATTCCCCCCCCCATTTCGTACCCAATAAAACCCTTTCAACCTTTACAGGAAAAATTCAAACGCGAATTCCAACAAAGATTCCCATTCAGATCACGCAAATGGAGATCATCCACAGTCGAAAGTCTAGAAACCGAGAAAACCTTAGTAGCAGGAAGACCATCGGTACGCTCAACAACCACGACTATCGACTGGCGATCGAATAATTTCAACAATCGATCAACCTACGGTCGTAACAACATCAACGATAACTACTTAAATGCCAAAAATACAACACGAAAGAATCTCAAAAACAAAGACAAAGATTTATACGTATTGCAATCGGCTCGAGGAGGTACCATGGTACGATGTGCTAGTGAATCCGAATACGAAGAATTGTGCTTATAAATGTAAATTTTTTCTCTTTTTCTGACGAAGCTCCCATTTCGCTTTTTTTTCGTCACTAATTTTGTTTTGTTGTTTAGTTACTATTTTTTATACGTGTACGAGCAAAAAGTTATAAGGTTGTTCGGCGAAAGTGGAATTTTTTTACTAAGTAAAAATTCGCCAATGTGGTATTTTATAGTAATTGTATGATATTTCTTCCTTTATATGTGTGCGAGCTATTGTTCACGGCGTGACATGGTATAACCTGTCGATCTTTGTTTTTGATGTTTTTTTTATACACATTGTTAGAAGCCCTGCGTTCCAGATATGAGATTACGTGATGATAGATGCATCATCGGCGTGTTTTATGCATCGAAACGAAGATCATTTTGAATTTTTTTTTCAATGTGAAATAAGCCAAGCTATACTTGTTTGTGTTACGATTTTTAATGATTTTTTTTGTTGTATTACAAAATAAAGTTCCGAGAACTCTGAGCCTTTATAAATTCTCTACTGTATATTTATTTGAAATCAACCAACATTTGTGACATTTCCCACAAGGTGAAAAAATCAAATCAAAAAAATATAAAACGAAACATGAGATAAGTAACAAAGCTGAACTTCCTTTGAGATGAAGATACCGAGAGTTGAAAATAACGTGAAATATTTCATAGAAATGTATTAAAAAAGAAAAAACCACCAATACGCAGTTATTTCGACATCACAAGAAAAGTCTAATCAACATTAAAAAGATCTCCGCTGTCATACTTATCAAGTATTTTTTTAAGTACATTTCAAAAAATACGTGTTCCATAAAGACGCAGCGAAATAATTCAGTAGGGTAGTTTTCCACGGCATAGAATTCGTTAAAAACCGACCACGATAAAAACAAACGTCAAAACTTTTATCGCATCATATAAAGGTAATGTGCGTGCTTTGAGCTCCCGACCTCCAAAACGTTTTAAACTCATCGCGTATCCTTTTTTCCCTTCATGTCCAAATATCGCCAACTTAACGTCGAATTTCGAATAATTTCGTAATCACGAAGCATTTCAGAAACAAAAGATTACAAAATCGTTGAATTTAAATCTTAATGGAATACTTCGGCGGAAAGTTGAAACACAGAAACACGAGATTTCAGTTTTCGCATGTTCTTAAATTTCGAATTAAGTTTTCAGTTTTCACGCTACATAAACGAATTAATTTTCTTACGCGACGTTTAACATAGAACGATCATTTTTTATCTTTGTCGCATAATGTTATCATTTTACAAGAGATTTTACATTTCGCGTTTATTTTGAAATACGACGAGATTCTTCGTGAATAATTTCTTCGCGACGAGTAATTATGTTAATTGCAAGTAGAAGTGGTTATTTTTTTCCAACTTGAAATGTACGTGGAGCGCTCTACAGATGCTGAAAATTTTTACGGGTTTTGATTTGTGCGCAACTTTCGGTAGAGGTCGTTCGAGAAAAGAAGAGAACTTATCTCAGTGTCATTTACTGGCAACAGAGAGAGCTAGAAAATAAATTGTTGATTAATTTAGAAATTCGTCTGCTTGAATAAATTTAATCAGAAAATTGCAATTATCTGACGGAAGACTCGAATGAAATTCTCGTAATAATCATAAACGTAGAGAATGCTTAAAGAAATAACTCGTATTTGAAGATTTTTTTCTCGTAAAATTGCACAAAATTGTCAAAAAGTTGTTAAAATTGTTGAATATTTGTTCAAAATCCCATAAAAACATTGATACCATTTTTTCAAGGTTGCACAAAAGACGTGCAAAACAATTAAACTATTGAAAAATTCACTTAAAATTACAAAAAATCATCAAAATGTTGTTAAAACAGTTTAGAATTGACTATAATTCGTTCAAAATAGCTTTAAATCGCAAAAAATTGTAAAAATGTTGCTAAAATGGTTCAAAATTGTTCAATATTCCTTTAAAATTTCCTAAAAACGGTGAAAATTTATAAAAAGTGAATAAAATTGACTAATATTTGTATTAAATGATACAAAAATTATTATGCAAAACGATTAAATCAATGAAAAATTCACTTAAAATTACAAAAAATCATCAAAATGTTGTTAAAACAGTTTAGAATTGACCATAATTCGTTCAAAATGGCTTTAAATCGCAAAAAATTGTAAAAATGTTGCTAAAATGGTTCAAAATTGTTCAATATTCCTTTAAAATTTCCTAAAAACGGTGAAAATTTATAAAAATTGAATAAAATTGACTAATATTTGTATTAAATGATACAAAAATTATTATGCAAAACGACTAAATTACTGAAAAATTTGGTTAAAACTGCGTAAAAATTCTTAAAAGTTGTTAAAATTGTTCAAAATTGATCGATTTTGTTTAAAATTGCTTAAATTTGCACAAAATTGTCAAAATTGTTTAATATTTGCTCAAAACTTCATAAAAACTGTTTTTAAATTGATTAAAATCGATTAATATTCATACAATATTGCACAAAAGTTGCAAAAAATGATTAAATTGATGAAAAATTTGCAATTTTAAAAACATTTTGACAATTTTGTGCAATTTTAAGCCATTTTAAACAAATTATAATTGATTTAAAACTATTTTAACAACATTTCAATAGTTTTTTGGAGTTTTATTTAAACTTTTTAATAATTTAATGGTTTTGGACAACTTTTGTGCAATTTTGAGTAAGTATTGAACAACATTAAACAATTTTAGCATCATTCTGGCAGTTTTTGTGCGTTTTTAAGCAAATTTTTCATCAGTTTAACAATTTTGTCCAAGTTTTATGATTTCCAAGGATGGGAGATGAGTTGAGCGAAATTTTTGAAAAATAATAATAATTCATTATCTATAATTTAGAGTTTGGGAGGAGGTGAGCATCAGTATGTGTTCGACGGCAGCAAAAACCCAAGACACATCTCTACTCCCTACACTCAAATTACTCGTTGATCGCCCTC
>QBDW01010436.1:0-11034 GCA_003261595.1 Maconellicoccus hirsutus | reverse complement strand
AAACCATTTCGGCGAACGAGGAAATTAATTAATTAAAATTTAAAAATAAAAAATAAAATATTGAATGCAATAAAAATGAATGCCTAAAATAAAAATAAATACAATTCGTTGTTTATCTTATTTATTTGTATGTTTAGGCATTCATTTTTTGTTATAATTATCCTAATTTTTTTGGTGAGCAATGAAATGAATCAATTGAAATTTATCTGAAGTAAGTAATTTATTCGATTACAAGTTGGATATAAAAACAAAAAATGAATGCCTAAACATACAAATAAATAAGATAAACAACGAATTGTATTTATTTTTATTTTAGGCATTCATTTTTGTTGCATTCAATATTTTATTTTTTATTTTAAAATTTTAATTAATTAATTTCCTCGTTCGTCGAAATGGTTTTCATCATTTAAAAAATACTTTTCACTTGAAAAATCATCATAGTGGTTTTAAAACGCTTACAAAAATACTAAGGAATGCGAAAAAAATCTGAAAATGCGTCAAATTTTTTTTTTTATCGACAGTTGATAGATAAAAAAAAAAAAGTAAAAAAAAATCAAGATTGCACCATTAAAAATCAAAAAAACGTAAATTATTAGATGCAACGCGCGCGCGACCGAAATTTGAAAAAGCGCGGTAGTCATAATCGTCACAAACGGCGTTGTTGGAGAGAGATAGCGATAGCTTCACGTTGCGTAGTATACGATGTCCCTTCCCTTTATGATTATAGTTCCATGGGATATGTAGTGGGTGCCCAAATAGTTCATTTTAGGGGTATCGACCTTTCACCTTCCCAACCCCTTTTTAGCCTGCGTATGAATCTTCAAACAGAAACAATTAAAAAACAAAAAAAATAATTGCGCGTTCGTTTTAAGAAATTTATTCCTTAAAAAAAATACAGCGGACTTATTTACGCCAATGTAAAAAAAAATCACCAATCATAACCTTACAGAAAGCTCGTTACGCAGTTTCATGTATGAAACATAAAAATACAAGAAAAAGTGCATATTCCATCTCAACGCGAAGCAAAAATGGCGAAAAATATCCCTCTAGAAATGAGTTATGCAAATTTCAGAATATATGCGTTTAAAGAATTGCATATCTATTTTATTGCGGGGGTGAATAAATAAGATAGGCATGTAACATGAAAAAATAGGTTTATGCGTGCGAAGTGAAAAATAACGAAAAATTATTTGATTTTGAGTTATTTCAACCAGGGCTGGTGGAATGGAATAGGAAACGAAACGCAGTTTTTTCAAAAAAATTGTAACTTTATGCAAAACGAAACGATTTTGTTTGGAAAAAAGTAACGAAATGTGGAACGAAACAAAATATTTTATTTGGTTTCCGTTATTGTTATTTTAATCATTTAATTTGTGATTTTTCTATTATTTTTCAACGAAATATGTTTGTTCAATGCTTCTAGCCTCCTACTGAGATATTTCTAAGTAAATTATGCTAAAAGGCTTATCATGTAGAAAAGTAACCACAGAGACGTTGGAAGTTGATTTTTTTGTTTGTTTATTGTTTTGCAAAATGAATTTTTTGAAAAAAAAAAAGGAAACGAAATCATTTCAGTGAAGAAACGAAACAAAATCGGAAAAACTCGTGGAAACGTTATGTGAAACGAAACGAATTGATTTCGTTCCACCACCCTTGATTTCAACTCCAAAACGTGTACTTTTCCATCACAAATCTACGTTACCTCGATGTAGTAATTTACGAAGGAAATGACCCATTTAGTGAACTTTCCTATTAGCCTCTGATTTGAGTAATAAAATACCATTACAGCAAATTACCATCAATTGGTTGAGCTACTATGAACAATTCAAGTAAATTTGAGCTGTAACTTTTCGAATAGTATATCGCTCGAGATAAAAATCGCGCACTTTTGAAAAGCTTATGATTTGTGATTTATTTTCATAGAGAAAACTTTCTTACAAGCAAAAACTCGCGTATCATAAACAACGAAAGTTATTGAAATGAAACTTTGACAGATTATCCGCTTTACCTTAAACACGTCTAACTTTTGTTATATCGTTTCATCACTTCGAGATTTATAATCTTTCGCGAAAATATTTTTTCATCCTCTTAATATTTGGCATCGTTGAAACGCCAACACTTCGCGAGTATTCTAATTTCGCAAAGCTCGTATTCCCATTTATACATCGAGTGTTATATCGTAACTTATATTTTGTATTTTCAACGCAACATCAAAAGAGTAAAAAAATTCACCCGAAAGCGGATTATTTCGTCGAAAGAATTGAGCTAATATCTGCTGATATAAATCTTTGAAAATTCGATACAGTATGACCAAAATTTAATTAGAGATTTCGTCGAAAAGAAATCCGTGTCTTGGCACTTTAACGTAATAAAAAAAATCTTAACTCTATTATATTCCCTTATGTACTTTTACCAATCTTTTGTGCTTTTTTCTTGTTTTTTTTTCTGCGAAAAAAAAAAGAAAGAAGAAAAAAACGATATGTAGCGGTATCCTCGAGCTTTGAAAAATGACAAGATAAAACCTCTATTCTAAAAAATCTCTTCTGAAGTTTTAAGCTTTCTCTGCTAACGTTTATTAACCTCAACTCGGTAGCTTGGGTAAAATCGAACATCTATTCTATTTTATAAAGCGACAGATTTTTACTCTTTATTGTAAAGGAATTAAAATTTAGCTAAAGTTTCGGCTTCTGTTCGGTTTCAAGACGAGGATTACAACAAAAAATCATGTTTAGAGTTGAGCAGTCTTAATTGACATCTTTGCTCGAATGTTCCTTAAAGATTTCTATTATCTTTGAAAATTCGCCAGTAATGGACATCTCTTTGAGTATTTTTCTCATTTCCTTTGCATTATTCTGTAGAACGAATTCCGATACTCGTTCTTTTAATAATAAATTCCCTGTATTTTTTTTTAGGCCTACAAAAAACAGCGTTGGAAGCACTTCTAAACGTTTTGAAACTTTCGTTGCGTTCTCGTCTTCATTGAATTAAAACTAAGCGTAAATACTAATCTGCAATTTAATTTAGCAACGAAATTCAACTTGTGTAATTATTATAATTCGAAGAGGATTAGAATGAACTCAAATTTTAAGATAAATACGTCCTATCTCTTCGTTAATGTTTTGGAAAACAAAAACAATGAAGATTTTATGGTTTATTTCGACTATGTTTTCTAACAAATAAGTAATGATGAGTATTTGAGCTACCAGCAGTGTTCGTGTAATCAACAATTAACGTTGAAATTAAATACTTAAGTATTTAATGTCATCCATTGTAACCTATGTTCGCGGAATTACTAGCTTTGCTGCTGACAGGCGAATTTTTTTATGGTTTGCATATTTATGTCAGTTTCAATGATTGGTGATCGTTGTTTTTAATATATTATTCAAAAATTTATTAAAAAATTATGGATATTTTTTTCTGATTTTACAAAAACAAGTTATTATGGTTTTGTAGCGTTTTGAACATTTCGTCCAGTGTTGCCAACTCCTTATTTGAAAAAATCTTGAGATTCAGCCCTGAAAATTCTTGGGTATCTTGGGATTTTTTTTGTCATGGGTATTGTTAAAGAGGGAATTTCAGGCTCTTTCTAATGAGCTATAAAAGAGTTACAACAAAATGAAAACATAAAACATCTCAAAAATATCACTTCATATTTTTTTTTTAAATTACACTTTATATTTTTTTTAAAATCACAAGACAACAAAAGCTGAAAAAATAAAAAAAATTTGGAATTAATAACATTTTTTGGTTTAAAAAATAAACACTTGGTATTTTTGGTAATTACTAATTTTAATAAAATTTAATAAATTTTTCAAATTTTTGAAGAAAAAAAAATTTTGGGTTTTTTTGAATTTTTTTGGGATTTTTTCAAAAATTTTGAGATCTTGGGGCAGTCTTGGGAGAGAATGAAAAATCTTACAATCCCAATAAAAATCTTGGGGGTGGGTAACACTTTTTGTCACAAAAGTAATACCGTAGCGAAAGTAATAAAACGTGTATCTACAAAGTACTACCGTAGAGTAAACACACGGGTTCGCGTCTTCTGATTGGTCAATTTTTTTTTTTTGGTTTTTCTCATAATGCCATAAAGTTGTTTTTACCATTCTTATGTTAGCAGCAGTTACCAACAATTTTTGACTACTTATAATATAGACCGAGCTACTTGTGCATCTTTGCTGGTGAAACATCAATAAGAACCCTAAACGAAAAACGCGTCTGATTGGTTAATTATGCGCATTATCGCGTGTGTTATGCGCATGCTTAAAAGGAATCATTTCTAGTTAAATGTGGCAAAAATGATTCTTTTATCTACGTCAGTGCTCATTGGTTTATATTTATCTTAGGTCACATTGATATGTTGAATTATAACCAATGGGAAGCGTTTTATGTTTACGGTTCTTATTGATAAAATAAAAAACTTTAAATTATATAATAAATTCATTATAAAAACAAAAATAATAAAAAAAATTTAATTAAAAAAATAAATAAAAATAGTTCTCTTAAAAATCCTATAAACAATGGCCTATTCAAATTTAAATAAATAATTAAATAAATGATTACATAAAACTTCTTTGAAAAAAAAAAAGTTTCACTGTTTCGACAGCATTGCCTTTTATGTAGATAGCTCGGTCCATTTTTGTAGCATAACTCTTCTTCTATGAGACCAAAAAGGTTTAAATTTTGGATTTGGGGTTTAAATGCTTTTTAAAGTGAATTACTATTTCAAATTTTTTATGCGTCGATTTTAACAATTCCCTCTCCCCCCCCCCTAAATTTTGGGATTTTAAAATTAAAATTTGCCCTTTGCTATATTTTTTACGTCAAGTGTAGATCAAGAGCTTTTGGTTTAAAAAAAACACAGCTTCCTAATTACAATAGAAGCTGAATGAACATTATTGAACTTCTTTTGCTTGTTGCTGTATATCTATAATGATTACATTTTAAAATTACAGAATTCAAGATAACGTTTCAGTACGAAGCTACCTAGATTGTCGATGGGTAAGTACGGATATTCTGCGGAGTAATTCGTTGAGCGATACCGAAGACGCTGACCTCATAATCGGCTATTTATTCACGGTAATTTTTCTCGTCTTGCGGTAAATTCTCGTGTAAACGCGTTATTTACGCGTTCGCATATTTCACAGGGAGATTTAGAGCATCTAATATTGGTACCAGACTCGGCCGCTGTTGTACAACAATGCTCAACCACAAAAATTTCAGTGCTAGATAGAGCCCTGTTGAAGAACTCCGTCTACACGACACTTTCGCCCGAAGACGATAACTCGCAGCGACTCCGAAGACGTCACCATTCCGCCACTTCTGATAATAGAAAACGCTTAATACCATCGTACTTCGAGATCAAGTATATATTTTAAGCCTCTTATAACGTATTCATATGTATGCTAATTCCATTGTTTTCATAATCATTTTGAATAGCATTGTATATTCCATTTACGTTATGAAGCTTCATTTCGGAGTACTCGGCGTGTGTACTCTAAAAGGCTATGTTTTAGATACAAAAGAGGTCAGGAATTCGCGCCCGCAACATGCAAATTCAAGCGTTTTTCTTCATACTGTACCCATCCGTACGTCATATACAATATTTTCAAAAAGGAAAACGAAGCGAAAAAAAAATGATGAAACCGCTGTTAAAAACTGACTCACTACAGGCAACGAATTGTCTTCTAGTTCCCTTTCTTTTTTTTTTTTAATTTTGAAATATATGTATAATAAAAAGAAAACCGCTGTATAGGTATATTTTCGTACGAGTGGAAAAAATATTCCGCACCATGTTCGTGAAAAAGGTTTTTTTTTCCAAAAATTCAATTAAACTTTTGTTATATTTATTTTTCCATAGGGATACAAATCTTTTTCTTTTCATTTGTTATTTAAAAAAAATATGCTAACTCTCGACGAAAACACCGAGGTCCGACGTAAAAGGGGTGCGAATTTTTACCCTCATGTTCACTATAGGATTTTCAAGTTAGGTTACGTAATACCGAAATTTAACTCCAAACGATGCGTGTGTTTTTACAGATCCGAAGGAAGCACTGAACGAATTATTGATGCTTTGGATGATGATAATGACGATGATGACGATTTCGCGGATGATATTAGCGATGATGAAGATGACAATCAAGAAGGTAGCGGTTCTGGTCCGATATTTGGTAATTCAACGTTTAAAAGTATTTTATATGGGGTTTATCAAAGATGGCGATTCTTATCAGTTTTATCGCTTTGGTGATCAACCTCACAAAAATGCCTCAACTGAAAAATCTTACTGGCGATATTATCAATATAGCGAAATTATGATGAAATTTGATGAAATACGAAAAAAATGTTTATTACAAAAAATATTTCCCATTAAATTTACAGTAACTTTTATTTGAAAAATTTTTCTCTCAAGTTGCCCCAAGCTTCACAAAACCACCCCAACTAAGAGATATGACAAAATTACGACAAAATTTGATGCAGGCACGTAACTAGGATTTTTTTATTCATGGCATATCAAGTAGTAACCTGGGCAACAAAACATGAGTAAAACATACGCATACCCTTAATTGTGAAGAGAATCACACCTCCTTAAGGGTTGACAATTTGAAGCACCCTAGCGTTGATCCACCTCCCACTCTTACATTTGACCTGACAAACGCTGAAAATTCACGGTTAGTGAATTTCACTAAGTGTAAGTCCAGAAGGACGAGAAAACGATAATTATTAAGATGGGACTACAGGTATAGTGGGTTGTATAACTAATTTTTGCTGGAAAAAGAATTAAAATCTCTGTGACTTCCCGGGAAAATTAAAATTGTGGAATATCGCTCTGTAGGACAAACAAATGTATGTTTGAGAATATTATGTCGAAAAATCGCTCAATTTTATTCAAAATTGAAGTTACAGGATCTTATTTTGAGGTTTCTAAGATCCCACAACTTTAGTTGTTGAGCAAATGAGGCAATTTTTTGACATGATATCTTAAAACATACCTTGTTTGTCCTACAGAACGATATCCCACAATTTCAATTTTTCCAGCAGTTACTGGGATTTTAGTGATTCTTTCTGCGAAAATTGATTATGCAACCCGCAATACCCGCAGCCCCATCTTAAACGTAGATCTCCCACTAGTACGCAGCGGCCGGTATCAACTTGACGGGCGTAACGTTCGTGATTTTTCGATTATTTTTTACTCGAAAACTATCGATTTTTTCAGTACATTACATATATGAAATTTTCTCTTTTTATTAATCTCTCAAACACTTTGAAAAATGTTTCAACGAAAACAAAAAATTATCCTCGGAATGTGATAAGAGAATTTTTCTTGTGAAAACATTTTTCAACGTGTTAACAAGACGAATGAAAAGAAGAAACTTCATATGCAATGTGCCAAAAAAATCGATAGTTTTCGAGTAAAAAAATATTGAAGGATTGAAAACGTACGCCCGTCAAGTTGATACCTCCCACTACGTGCTAGCGGAAGATTTACACTTACCCTAGTACGAACGCTCGTCTAATAGCGTACATCTTCCGCTAGTACGTAGCGGCCGGTATCAACGTGACGGGCGTATGTTCTCAATTCTTCGATATTTTTTTACTCGAAAACCATCGATTTTTTCAGTGCATTGCATATGAAGTTTTTTCTTTTAATTAATATTTTAAATATGTTAAAAAATGTTTTAACGAAAAAAAAAGGATTTTTTTTCGATTTAGCCCAAAAAATGGCGCTTAGAAGTGGTTTGATATGCCAAACTTGCAAAAATTTTGACTATTGAGTTATGTACGCAGGAACACATTGTGGGCACTATTTTTTTGTGCTGCGACAAATTATCAATGTTGGTGTCCGTTTTGGGGGGGGGGGGATTTTGCACCTTTTTCGTTTTATGACGATATTCAAATTAAAGAAATTGAAAACAGAGGAGGAAAAATTGCGGGAGCGGAGCAAGGGCGAAATTTTTTTACACATCTATTACAAAAAAGTGAATTTTTTATCATTTTTGAGGAAGTTTTTAATTATTTAGTAATAATGAGGGAAATTGTTGAATTTTTTCAATTCGAGCAAATCCTCCTGTTCACCAGGGAAATACCCTGGTTGCCTTGGACTAGTTACGGGCCTAATTTGACGAGATACGAGAGAAGTATTCATCACAAAAAATATTCTGATTTAATTTTCTACAACTTTTATTTCGAAACGCTGCGAAAATATTCATAAGCATTTTCGGTTCGTTTCACCACCAAATAAATTAAATTGATGAGAATCGTCATTTTAAACGATACTTTTCGTTTACGAGGAAATGCGTTAATTTGAACGTATAATTTTCAGGCATGGAATGGAGTAGTTGGAGCGAATGCAGCTCAAAATGCGGCGCCGGCGTTCAAACGAGACATTTAAGATGTGTAAATTTGATGAAAACAGACGAACCTTGCCCGATATCGGAAACAGAACATACAGAAACGAGACCATGTAAGCTGGCACCTTGTAAATTCAAATCCAAATGGAAATACTCAGCTTTTCGAAGCCACCCGTTCAAACATAAATCCGACAATTACGCCGACAACGTTATCAAAACGGATGGAAAAAAATTCAATATACTCAAGAAACATCGTATTCACGAAGGTTAGTAGAATTTCGTTGATTCGCGCGGATTACAAATTCATACGAAACCGAGGTAAATTTGAAATTTCTCACCGTAATAAAAATGCATCCGCAAATAAACATTATAACGGCGAAGCTTTAGAATTTACGCAATTTCTTGTTTATTTGGCTCAAAGGAAAAACATTTCCTGGTCGGGAATATTCGCAGCGACGATTTACTACGCTGATACCGATAGCGTTGCACATATTGCAGTAAAAATTGAATAAAGCGTGTACTTCGTCTAGTCACCCGTACACCTCTAGTACGCCTTAATTCGTGACGTAGTTTCAAGTTTACTTCGTTTTCATGTTTTGTGTATTCTATTTAAGCGCGCTATATAACATGAAAATTTTCTTTTCACCGGATAAACTTTATTTCACCAACATTCGTATCTGGTGTTCATATAAACAAATACTATAAAGAACATGCCTACGTAGTAAAAATTTTTCAATTTTTTCTCATATCTTTTTTCTCCCTCTCTTTATGACTATACCGAATACGTGCCGGCGTCCGTTTAATATCCTAATTACCCCAATGTTCGAGGTTTTTTTCACCAAGCATTTGCAGATGCGCTGCATATTGCATTGATTACACCGAGAAAAAAATAACTAACCATGATGACAAGAAAAAAATACCATATACCGCTACTTTCACATATGTTGTTCGCGCCAACACGTTCAATATAGATGAAGTATAGTTGAAAAACTCTCGCGCCAAGTTTTCCTATATGTGGAGTTTCTAGCATGGTGAAGTTTTTAAAAAGCCATATGTTGGTTAGGCCAACCTAACGTATACAATATACATCTATTTCGATTCACCGTGTATTTCGAATAATGACTTTTTAGTCGAGTTTTTCTTTAATTAACATCGATCAAGATTTCTTTGTTTTTTTTGTTGTACAAATGAATGATATTGCAAATGATATTGAATCTTTGTTGAATCAAATAATAATTTTTTTTCGTTGAAACATTTTTCAAAGAATTTTTGCAAGTTTGGAATATCACCTACAAACCACTTTTAAGCACTATTTTTTGGGCTAAATCGAAGAATAATTCTTTTTTTCCGTTAAAACATTTTTTAACATATTTAAAATGTTAATTAAAAGAAAAAACTTCATATGCAACACACTGAAAAAATCGATGGTTTTCGAGTAAAAAAATATTGAAGAATTGAAAACGTACGCCCGTCACTTTGATACCGGCCGCTATGTACTAGCGGAAGATGTACGCTTTCCGTAGTATGAACGCTCGTTTCATAGCGTACATCTTCCGCTAGTACGTAGTGGGCGGTATCAACTTGACAGGCGTACGTTTTCAATTCTTCAATATTTTTTTACTCGAAAACCATCGATTTTTTCAGTGCATTGCGTATGAAGTTTCTTCTTCTTTTTCGTCTTGTTAACACATTGAAAAATGTTTTAACGAGAAAAATCCTCTTTCTTTTTTATGAATTCTTACCATTGATGTAGAAATTCGTGTCTAGACTCTGTGAATGAAACCTTTCAATCGAAAATTCAATTTTATCCTTTGTTCTGTAACGGGTCATAATAACGAAAAAAAAAATATTTCGGCATAGGCGGGGATTGATCGATCGACCGCTGCGCGACGTGAACGAAACTATACTGTTTCCACTACTCGCTAGTAAGGTGTGTTGCGCCACAGTACTTATAGTTATAATCGATCAATCCACCAGCCAACGGTCTCTGTGCTCCTTAATCCCTCAGGTCTAACATTTTTATCTGCGAAATTACGATTAGACGCTATTTTGGCGCTTTATTTTTCTTATTTTTTCAACGTGATATTGCGAGGATTCCCTATGTCGTAACTTCTTTTTTAGAGCAACAACAAAAAACGCAAAAGTGTGAGAAATCGCTCTCTAGCGTACTTTTACAATAGGATACCACCACTCGTTGTCCTTAAACTAGTAGGATCCACGTATCTCGCGATGGCGTAACGTCAATTCGTCTGTCAGTGTTGCCAAATTGGCATAATATATGCTAGATCTGGCATAATGTCGACGCATATAGCATCGTAAATTTTCAGTTTAGCATCTGGCATAATTTGTTGGCATAAAAAATTAATATTTTGGCATAAGGATCATAATCTAGCATAATTTTTTCTTCATCTATCCTAACGCCGTAAGCGTGTAAATGGTGAATTAAAAAATCAAAATAAAAAATGTCCCATCCATTTATTGCAATCTTATGAAGAAAGCAAAGTGAATGAAGAAGATAACTTGGAATTGGATGACGGCGATGAAAATTATCATTTGAATGCATTTTTGATTAGTGTAATATGCATTATTTTTATATTTGTGTTTAATACGGTCATTTTTAATAATTTTACATGATTGTTCCTTTACTTATTCCATTTTATATGTATTCTGTATCGTATCGTATGTACTG